>JAPEVG010000280.1:0-46980 GCA_029747595.1 Trametes cubensis | reverse complement strand
CCGTCAAGTCGTCCGCGCACGCGCACTCGCACACGGGCACGCTCGACCTCGGGAACGAGAAGGACGTCGCGGACTTTTTGTTGAGGAAGAAGGGCGAGCCGGGCCCGTCGAGCGATGGGTATGAGAGCGCCGCGTCGTCGGCGTCGAGTGTGGCTGGCGACGATGCGGATGCGGTCTCCCTTGCGGACGACTATGTGGGCAGGAATAACAAGAAGGGCACGAAGCGGGCGGTCAAGCTGGATGAGATTGGGCCGCGGATGGAATTGAGGTTGATCAAGATCGTTGAGGGCGTGCCCGGTAAGGAGGGTGGTGTCCTCTATCACGAATTCGGTGGGTACCTCACTGCTATGTTCGGCCGACCATTGGTGACATTGACCGCTTTCCTACAGTCAAGAAGACGAAGGCGGAGATCAGAGCCCAAAAGGCGGAACACGCCGCCAAGGAAAAGCTCCGGCAACAACGGAGAGAGGAGCAGGAAAAGAATGTGCAGCGGAAGAAGATGGCCCAGGAAGCCAAAAAGAAGGGCAAGAAGGCTGGCGAAGAGGAAGAGGACGAAGGCGAGGAGGGTTCGGACCTTGACGAGGAGATGGGCTCCGGAGAGGAAGAGGGATTCAGCGAAGACGAGGGCGGGGATGACGAGGGCGCGTGGGACGAAGACGAGATGATCAGTGAGGGTGAAGAGTCGGAAGAAGAGAGCGGCAGCGAGAGCGAGGACGAGGCCCCGCGACCACCGCCGAAAAAGCTCAAGACGAAGAGCAAGCGGTAGATTGTATGCCTGTTGTCATTCCATGTATCCACCATCTTTTTTCCATCGCATTTACTATCCGAAGGAGCATGGGCTGTGTCAATTACTGGTCTAAGTTGAGAGCATCTACATGGTATTAGCAATATTACATAGGGTACACGGACGCAAAGCAAGAGCACTGTAGTCTGTCGCTCAATGTTTTGATTGTGGGCTGTCCTGCTTGGCCCCCTCCCCAAACATGTTCCCAAACCACCGCTTCCAGAACCGTTCTGTCCGAAGACGAACGCCCTCCCAATTATCGAGCGCTGGTCGCACGTCGAGGAAGAACGATATGTTCTTGGAAGATGGACCCCCGCCGTTACCAGTGTAGAAGTCGATGACATATCGCATGCGAGTCCCACAGCGGTCGACGACCCAGTCGTGGCGATCAAAGGGCGGAGAGTATCTTTGGTAGGAAATGAGATGAACGTGATTGGACGAGGAAGAAGAGGAAGACGTACCCGAGGAGGGAGTACCATCGTGCCCTCGGTGTCCTCTCGTTCGGTCTGCCTTTGAAGCTGACTAGCTTCACCCCGCCGCACTTGTCGCCGCCCTGCCCGGCCTCCCACTTGAGGATCTCCTGCCATGCGCGCTCGTTCACGGCGTTGTGTATGGGGACGATGACCTTCATGTCGGACTCTTGCGGATTGTGGTTCTTCCGCGCCATAGCGGCGAAGAACTGGGCCTGGGAGGGGTATACCCACTTACCACCATCGACGCGGGGTATGGACGATGTCTCGCGGTCGAGGGGAAGTGTAGAGGGGGGCGCAGCGGTGTCGGGGAGCTCTGCTGCATCAGACTCGGAGTGTCTGCCGAGGAGGGAAGACCAAGATGAGCGGGCTGTGTGGTCGACGGGGCATTTGTCGCTGCTGGGCGAGGCGAAGGAGGAATGGTCGACGGGACACTTGTCCGCAGAACCCGAAGGAGAGGCAGAATTGGAGGCCATTAGAGCGTTGCTGTTAAACTTATTGCGGCTCGAGTGCAGGCAGAGTTGGCAGACACCGGAAGACGCCGGTCCGCCCGGGTCCTTTGGCGCTCTCAGCTGGGCCAGGAACGGCTCGCTCGGGAACCGGCACTCGATCGCAAAGCCGCAACCGGACTGTGGCACTTGCTACGATCCAGGGCCCCCACTCATTCTACAGCTCTACCCCGCATCCGGCTCCGGCTACTATATAACAGCATACCTCTCCAGCCTCGCAGCACACCCCTACGCCCCCATCTCCATCTTCATTCCCTTCTGCACCGCGACCCAGCGCGACCCTCAGCGACAACCATGCCGTCTTCGCCACCCGTCTTCTCTACCCCTCTCACCAGGCTCTTCAATATCGCCCATCCCGTCATGCTTGCAGGTCGGTGCTCATACATATTGCTCGGGATGGTACTCACGACGTGTTCGTAGGCATGAATGTCGCGGCAGGCCCCAAGCTGGCCGCCGCTGTCACTAATGCAGGTTAGTACGCCTGTACCCACTCCGCGTTCCGATACCTACGGACTTACACATGACCCACGCTAGGTGGCATTGGCGTCATTGGCGGCGTGCGCCAGAGCCCCAAGATTCTCCAGGACAACATCGACGAGCTCAAGAGTCATCTGGAGGACCCCAATGCGCCCTTCGGCGTTGACCTGCTGATCCCCCAAGTCGGTGGGAACGCGCGGAAGACGAACGTGAGCGCGTTGTATACTACCTCCGACCCGGCACTGAGCATTGTCCTCGTAGTATGACTACACGAACGGACAGCTCCCCCAGTTGACAGACATTATCATCAAGAGTGGTGCAAAGCTGTTCGTGTGCGCCGTCGGTGTCCCTCCGAAGGAAATCGTCGACAAGTTGCACGCCGCCGGTATCGTTGTCATGAAGTACGTTCCGCCTTGCTCCAGTTTACCCGCCAGAGTTCGGTCTCACCCGCTGCCTCTACTTTCAGCATGGTTGGCCACCCCAAGGTAGAGATGCTGATCTGAGCGAGTCGCGCGTATCGCTAACAGTCCCTGCAGCACGTCGCTAAGGCCCTCGCGCAAGGTAATCGTACCACACTCTCATCTCGCGATAGACTGCGGAGGGGCTGAACTTCCCCGACAGGCGTCGACGTGATATGCGCTCAAGGTGGAGAGGGTGGCGGCCATACCGGCGAAACGCCCTTCTCGATCCTGATCCCCGCTGTGGTCGACCTGTGCAAGAACGCCAAGAGCCCACTGACCGGCGAGCCTGTCGTCGTCGTCGCCGCAGGCGGTATCGCAGACGGCCGTGGCCTTGCCGCAGCGCTTTCGTGAGTGCCACCTCCGCGTTGTTGCATATTGACACGAATGACCGTCATCCTATGAAACAGGTATGGCGCTTCTGGCGTATGGGTTGGTACGCGCTTCGTGGCGAGCGTGGAGGCCGGTGCACCCAAAGTCCACAAGGAGTTGGTCTTGAGCGCCGGATACGACGACGTGACACGGACGCTCATCTACTCCGGTCGGCCGATGCACGTTCGGAAGACGCCTTACGTTGCGGACTGGTCAGTTGCTTCGTAGAAATCTGTTGCACGTCGGATGCTGAACGTACCGCGCTGCGAATGTAGGGAGCGGAGGCCGCAGGAGATCGCAGAGCTCACCTCGCAGGGTAAGATCCCTCATGAGGTAGAGCTCGAGAAGCACCCTGAAAAGTCCATGGAGGGTCGCATGTGTATGTTTCCTGTTGTTTAGAACATTGACAAGCACTCAAAGATGGCTTTACAGGGCTCATGGGCAAGGTCGCGGGTTCTATCAAGGTTAGTTCATTAGTCTCCCAAACATCACCGAACGATAGATATTGATTTTTGTTGAAGGACATCAAACCTGCGAGGGAGATGTAAGTTTCTTCCACTGGATTGACCTATGATTTCCTCTGACAACGTTCCCAGTGTTGACGAGCTGGTGAACACCGCCGCGGCCAGCCTGCAGAGCGCGACCAGCTTGATGGTCGTCAAATCCAAGCTCTGAGGGTCATATTGAGTGATTAGCATGCCTTCATTTGAGCGCACCACTGCTGCTTTGTACTCGGGTATGCGTGTTTGTACGGATGTAACACTAGCACAGGTATATATCGGCACTTCTCTTGGCTTAGTCTTCAGTCTTCGTCCATCAGCTCCGCCAGCTCGCGCTCCTCTTCTTCGGTCATACCGGACGGCAAAGTTGCTTCGGGGGCCGCTTGAGCCTGCGGAGGCTTCTCCTTCTTCTCCACTTTCTTGACAGGTGGCGGCGGTGGTGGCTGCAGCAGCTCTACGGCACCACGTCACCAGTCAGCGAGCGGCTCGCCCATACCCTCACCAGCAACCAATAACACTCACCGCTCAGCCGCCACCTCCGTATCGTCCCGTCCAAGCTCGCGCTCACGATCCACGGCTCGACCTTGACCGCACCCGGGGGGCCCTCGACGGCGGACCTGCGCATCCAGAGCCGCAGCGCGGTCACGTCGTGCCAGTGCGCGTCTACCTCTGCCAGCAGCTCTGGCTCTTCTGGGGAGGACACGTCGTATACGCGGATGACGTCGCCTGCTCCGGTTAGCAGGTATGGTTCCGCGAGCGGGGTGAGCCCGAGCGGGAGGAGCGCGCGCACTGCGGCGGGGTGCTGGATGGGCGGCGGGGGCTTCGATGCTGCAGGATTCGATGCAGCGCTGCTGGGGGAGGTTGAGGCTGATGCCGACGCTGGAGGAGGGGCCGGGTGCGGAACGACTTGCACGGTCTCGTCCGTCGACGCCGTCCACAGCTGCCCATTCCCGTGCTTCATGTCGTTCACTCTCGTCCGATGATGCTTCAGCTCCTCGACAAGCGTGCTCTGCCATCGTGGCGGCGTGCCGTCGTCCTTCTTAATGTCCCACACCTTGATCACGCCCATCGTGTCCGCCGTGTAGAGCACGGCGGATGTGTCGGACGTCGCGCGTGCGTCGAGCGATTCTACTGGTCGCGTATGGTCTGTCAATGAGCCCACGGAAGTCAGTGGCTGGCCGTCTGCGACCGTGGAGAGGTCCCTGCGGCGCGATTGTATGAGCGTGACCTCTTCCGGGAAACTGAGCGGGGGATCTCACCAGAATCGCACGATCTTGTCCGATCCACTCGAGACGAGGAGACGCAGAGAGGGGATTACGAGGAGCGCTTTGACAAAGTCCGAGTGCGCAGACGTCGTCGAGACAAGCTCCTTCGTCTGTTGAAGCAAAGGAGTGAATAATACGTTCTGTCATCAGACACTGCGATGCTCGCCTCTACATCCCAAACTCTGATCGTCTATAGTATGTCAGTCAGTAATCGAAGCGCGTAGTTCGCATAGCAGAAACCATCCACCTGATCCCACGAGCCCGTTATAAGGAGGTCTTCCTTGCCCGAGCCGGGCGTGCGATCAACGAAAGCCAACGACGTGACCGGCGCCGTATGGCCCTTGAAGAGCTGGAGCGTCTTCCCCGTCTGCCTATCCCGTTCAGCCCGACGCACGCAACGCACGAGGCCGCGCACCCACCTCCAGGTCGAGCTTCCTGATCACGGTCGTGTTCTCCGCAATCCACGCGACGTTCCCGCGGACCTGGATCGCCAACGCCTTCCCGGCGATCTCGATGGGCGAGCCGACGTCCTTTGTCCGCTCCGCTTTGTCCTTGCGAGCCTGTCAGAGGGTGGCAGCGTGTGAGCGATAGATAGAGAGAATCTGTGGCTCGGCAAGGCAGCGATGCTCGGAGGAGGAGCCATACCTTCTCGAGCTGCAGCTCCGCCTCGGAGCGCAAGAGGTTCGACTTGTCTGCAGGCTGCATTCTGTAATACTGATGTAGCTGCTACTTGTCAGTTGGCTTATGCTCGCGCGCCGAGATGTTCACGGGGCTGTTCGGATGTTTGTGCTCAATTGATGGTCGGGGAAGAGCGCATCTCTCAAATTACCGGGCACGATGGCTTGCCTTCTTGGGATCACCGCGAGTTTTGCGGTGCAGGCGCTTATGTAGCTCACCCTACCGCGATTGTGGCGTTTCTCGTCGGACACAGTCCATTCGAGTTCGCACGCATACACCCTCATATAAGGACCACAAATCAAGTACGAGTGAGTTCTGTGCGCTTCTTAGCGAACCGTGAACGCTCAAGCATGCCAAGCAGCGTATACGAGTGCACGCGCCTCGTACTGCCGTCACCAGAAGACAAACGAACGTTTTCTCCGTCGATTAAGTCAAATCGCTTGGAGATCTGTGCTCCTACGCGAGATTGCCGCAAGCAAATAAGTCCCGTCAGCCTTCAGGGTTGCACCGCTCTATCGGCTTCTTGAGCGTGAGTCCTAAACTCGGGTCCCGAGGACCAGGGTTCTCTCTCTCTCGACCTCCATCCATTCCTTGCCAGCCAGCGCGTTCAGCGCGTCGGACTTCTCGCGACGCACTGAAGTGTCTCTTCTTGCTCCCATTGCCCATACTATTCCGCTCCTTGCCTTCAGTACACTCACGCTCGTTTTTGGACAGTCGCTTCTGTACCATGAGTTCCCGACTTGCTTCGTTCAGGGGTCCGTCGACCCCTACTTCGTCTCCAGTAGCTGCGCGCCAGCCCAGTGGACCTGCCTCACCTTCGAGGCTTTCCGAACTTCCTCACCATCGTACGCTCAGATCCCAGCTACTAGAGCTGCGGAACATTGCGTACGAATGGGATGAGCGCGTGTCGGGACAGGGCCTGAAGGCTGCGTCAAGTCTAATAGACGCTCGCACGGAGCTGGAGTAGGTCCTCTCAAACAGCACAGTATCATGTGAATCTGACTTGCATACAAGCAATGAGCTCGCTATGCTCTCCGTTGGGAGGCAGCCGGCGTATCCAATTGTGCTTGAAAAACTTCACTTTATGGAGAACTGCATAGAGGACCTGCACGACGTCATCCGAAAACTGGTAGGTTGCCGTTCATGGGCGCGAGTACTCATACCTAACGCCATCTACTACCAGGACAAGCTCTTCCAAAAGATGGTTAAGATCATCAAAAGCCTTGAGATACTCTTGCACGAAGTCCACAAGACGAAGGGCTGGAAGTTCGTTGAGGAACCCCTATGGGTGACTTGGTCGCTTGAGAAGTTCGGTGCGCATGCTATTCTCATACGACCACTACGTACTCTCCGGTATCTGACTGTAATGTTAGTGACGAAGCTGCCATATATCCTCAAACCCTATCGGAGATCATTGGAGATGCATATAGACCTTGTAGAGCAACTCCGACCGCACGACGTTACGTTCGAGGAGTCGCGCCAGATCATCGCGCAGTGGCAGGCCCAGGTTCACCTAGCACAAGGCGGCTGGGACGCCGTTTGGGAAGACATTTGTGCTGTCGAGGTGGATCGATGGAGCTCACCTCGGTAATATAGACGGACATTCGCAATCTTCTCATCGGACGCTGTAGACCTGTACTGTTATGCTGCACATAGTCGCTCTGGCCGCCCTGGAGACATGTCGCAATGCATGTCACCCTTCGTTCCATATTGTACCCACAGCTGTATACCCTTGCGCTCGTTGCTGTCCATCTGCTGTCGCTCGTTGAATCGTACAATGCGTAGTCCCTACAAAGGTCCCTCATGTCTTTGAGAATCAGCCGGAGGTAGTCATGCACACCAGGAAATAATGAACGTGTAGGTCAGAGGGGTGGTTTGACAATCCCAGGGCTGATCTTATAGTACACAATGGACGAATCCTCAGTGTTGATAGCCAGATACACATGAGGAGGGCCGCCCAATTCCTGAAAGGTGGTGCGAATCCTGAACGAGCCAAGATCAGCAAATCTGAGGGCGCGCGACGCTGAGCACAGAGTGCGTACCAGTCGGTAGATAGTGATTCAGCTAACGAACAGGGAACCACGCTGAGTAGCTCAGCCTATTTTTTGAGGAGGTTAGATTATACCCATCACGTTTCTGGACGTACTGACGGTGTTTGGTCTACGCCCACGCAGGGCGCAGCGAGAGCATCCCGGGAGCTCTATGATCTCGAGATCTGTCCATTGTTGGGCTGTGACACACTCAGTACGGTTATTTAATCCAACTGAAGAGTTTTTTTTTTACCTAGCTGCAGGTCATTGTATGTTTGGAAGAGGGCACCGGCCGCTTTGGGATATTTGGGCAGGTATGGCGACAAGGCGCCGTACTGAAGTAACAAGAGTGAATGTTCAATGAATGCTGCACATTTTCAGCTCGATGAACACTTACAGATGGGTGTTTCTCCATCGACGCACTAAGTGCGTAAGTGAGAGAGGAACGAGAGATTCCACAACTTCTATTTGCGAGCTGCGGTATTCGAGCGCCTAAAGGACAAGCGCTTGCGACGCGCTCTGAATAGGCAAGTCTCGTATTGTGGGGTATCACACGATGTATGCCTTTCGACAAAGTAGAGAGGAACATTACAAGCAAATAACTCATACAAACGTACAGAACACATCAACAAGTATAAGCACAGGCAAGCAATCAGATCTCGTCGTCCGATATGTGAATCTCGTCCTCGTTGCCCTGCGCCCCTGCTGGCCGTTCCTCCGCTGCCTCGACCCTGACGTTTGTGCTCTGCTTCGCCGACACGAACGCAGGTGCCTTGCCACCCCCCCGCTGCCTGTGCCTGCCGCTCTGCCGCTGCCATCGGGTCCGCGGGAGTCGCTTCCGCCTCCGTCTCCTGGCCGTTCTGCTTCGTCGCCATCTGCGCGGCCAGATACGACGCCTCGGTGTTGAACTGCGCCTGGACACTCCGCTTGATCCTGAGCATCTCGCGGAAGGTGTCTTCGGAACCGGTCTCGATCTCGAAGTTGTTCCACTCTTGCCAGAACTTCGGGTGCACGCGGGGGTCGCAGAACTGTGACGCGTGTGCGTAGATGGCGCGCGCGCGATCGATCTCGCCGAGTTTCCGCTCCATCGCTGCAAAGCGCAAGCACATCTCTGCAGTCTGCCTGTCTGGCAGGACCTCCAGTGCACGCTCGTATATGGGCCGAGTCGCAGGGAGACCGTAGTTCGATGTGGCTTTGGCGATGTAGATAGTGAAGATCTATAGGCGTATGAGCAACGCTTATTCGAACAGGGTCAGTTGTACGCACCTCGAACTTGTCTTCATCTGCAACCGCGTTTGTGGCACGATCGTAAATAGACATTGCCCGTTTCGCCAAGCCATGCTCCTCTTCGAATGTTGCATACATGAGGAAGATAGGTTTGCAGTGCTTTGGCGGACACTTCTCCAGAGCTTGCTCGAAGAGATCTCTGGTACGTTCGATCTTGGATCCACCCTATAACTAATTGTCAGAGAGGACTGTAGCACGAGTAGCCAAGACACATACATAGCGCTTCACAAACTTGGCAAGGTAAATGTTCCAGATTTCAAACGAGACAGGGTACGTGAACAACTCAGTCCCACGCTCGTATACCTGAGATCCAAACGATCGTCAGARTTGTACTGCAGAGTCAGTCATTCGGACACACCTTGAAGCTCTCCTCGTAATACTTGTTTTCCTCCAAGAAAGAAGCATAGTTGACGATGATCTGGGCATTTGCGATGCGCAAGTCCAAGATTTTGTCATATACAGCTTTCGTGGATTCAACCGTGCCGAGAGACTCCTCGAGATCGACGTAGAAAGACCACAGTTTGAGAGACTTGAACAACCGTGCCTGCACTGGCAGAGTCTGCGGGATGTCCGTTAATATGTATTAGGCCACACGTAGTGCTGAATACTGACATGGTCGAAGTAGTTGACTTTGGTGTTCTTCGGGACGACCGCGGCGCGCTGCATGACGCGGATGGCTTCATCGTAGTTCCTGCGCATGTACGTGAGTTTGAGCCAGACAAGTTACCCTCAAGCAACTTACTCGTGACGAATCTCCATCTCTGCCCACTCACACCAAACTTCGGCGAGCTCATCGACGGTCTTGAAGTTGACCTTGGTAGCCTTGTCAAGGATCTTGCGTGCGCTATCAAGATCGGCTTCGGCTTCTCCTTTTGTCCCGCCCTCTTCGTAGAACTTCGCAAAGTTGATGTATAGTCTGTGGAAGTTAGCTGTGGCTCGACGTGGGTTGACTGTCGCCAGGGCCTGGGTATACGTCTCCGCGACCTGACATGAACGATGTGTTTGTATGCTTCTCCCTTACGCAAGAGAACGAGGTTCTCACCTTTTCGTCGTTGTCTCCCCACAATGCGACTCGCTTCTCCCATTCCTGGACATCATTGGGATTCCGCCGTAGGAGTACGTCATTGACGAGGAACGGTCGTCGGTCCATCAATTCCTCAAACTCCTTCATCTTCGCGTCAAGCTCCTGCTCAGTCTCCTTGACGTCCTCCTCGTCTTCGTCCTCATCGGGGTTAGCGAGACTCTCCATCAAGGCACTGATCAAGCTCTCCGAGAACTCGGCGTATGCGTCGAAGATTTGGGTGAAGTCTCGGATGGTGAGTACCGATGCCAGCCCACGCTCGAAGGTGTGTTTCGCGCGATCGAACTCGCCCCGCTTGATCCAATACGTGGCGAGGCCCGTCCATAGACGTCCTGCTTGGTCCTTGTAGACTTCCAAACCGTCTTTGCGGACGATGTCCTCTACATTGAGCTTACGCGGACTCCTTGCATCCTCATCCTCGTCGTAGGGCGCAACGGACTTCCCGTTGGAAGTTGTGACGGCAGGGCCCGCGAATCGAATTAGCTTCCCGTCCAGTGATGCTTGTTCAGCAGGTTGTTGAGAAGCGGCCTCTTCGTCGGCCGCAGCTTGAGCAATCTTCGCATTGGAGTCGATCGTGTCGGGTACGTCCATGCCGACCTCCTCCGCGTGCTGTTCCACAACATCCAGGAACTCAGTCAGGAGTTGGTAAGGGCTCTTGCCTTCAGGGCTCGTGTATTCTCCTCGAGCCGCCTTTCGTGCCAGGGATAGTAGCAGTTTGGCCGCTTCAAGAGGCCTAGGATCGGGATTACTTGGTGCAAGGAGAATAGCGGTATAGCGTTCTGTGACCGTCGGGTCAACGGCGAGATAACGTCGGTAGATAGCAACTGTTGTCGCGCCGCCTTTCGCCTCTGCCCATAACAGATAGCGAGCCCATATCCTGCCGTGAAGGGATGGGGGAAGGGTGCGCAATGCACGGTCGTAGGTGCGGCGAGCATGGGTGTGAGAGACCTGGGCAGGGCAAAAGGGGTGGTTGAATATTGAAAGATATAGAAGCCATATACGAGGCATCTGCGGCGCGGTGTTAACCAAATCCCGTAACGAGAAAGGAACAACGTACTCTCGGCAGCCACATGAGGGCACGCTCAAAAGTCGCTATGAGCAGCCGCCACTCCTCCCAGCCCACTATGCCGTCAAGGCCACCTTCCCATTGCTCAAGGTCTTCCTGCTCATCCTCGAGAGCTTCACGCATCTCAGGGAATTTCTTCCTGCCGCCGGCTTTCTTCTTCATCACAAGCCTGCCGAGGACAAACGACATGCGCGTCTGAAGATATGACTTCCATAGCTTGAAGGACGTTGGGAACTGCGTGAGTGCTGCCTCGTATAGGTAGACCTGTCGCTGTAATGATTTGCGCGCAGCAGGGGAAGAGAGAGGGCCCAAGAGAGCAGCAACTTCGGGTGTCAAGTCCGAGGGGCCTTCAGCCTTTTGCTCTGCCGCAGATGCTTCCTTCACATTCTGTATCGCCGTCCACCAGTGCCTGAACGAGAAAGGGTTTCTGAGAAGATCTTCTTCGCGGTGTAGGTCCTTAGTAGAGACCAAGTCTGGATGAGTCGTAGGCGTAGGCGTAGGGAACGTGAGAGGAAAGTTTGAAGTCAGAGACCCGAGAGTCGGATTTTGTGAGACAGCAGAAGGCATGACGGCAGCCAGTCTGTAGAGGGTGGTGGAGGCGAGCACAGAGAGACCTCGCTATGTCCAACAACGTCGAGTGAGCGTCACTCGCGGCGCGAGAACGTACTCACGTGCCACAGGCGCGTATGCAGAACGCGTCTCGGGCGCTTGCCCATTGCACCATCTCTGTCTCGTCTTGCTTGATCGCTTATTCTACCTCTTTATCTACGCCTCGTCCTTCACCATGGTAGTAGCATAACCGCCATGTATGTCTCCTCCGTCTGATTTTTCTGCAGCACGGAGTCAAACGTGTCAAGTATACTCGTGAAGCCCTCGCAGCGAAGAAAGAGCGGGAGCAAGCGAAGCTCAAGGAGTACCAGGGCTTGACCGCGGAGGTCCTCGCGAGAGTGCGTCTTGACCGCGACGGTACCTTGTCCCCCCACTTATATGCCTTGCTCTTGAGCAGAAGCAAGCCCGAGACACTACCCAGGAGGCCTTCGACTTGACCACGAAGCTTCTCCACATCAACCCCGAGTTCTACACCATCTGGAACTACCGTAGGAATATCCTTAGTGATGCTATATTTCCTCAGCGGTATATCGTATCCTATATATTTCTCCTCATACGCAGCTCACTATATGCGCGATGATCTTCAATAGCACGCCTGCTCAGATCAATGACTTACTCGCCGACGACCTGTCCTTGACCACCGTCCTCCTCAAACAGCATCCCAAAGTCTACTGGATATGGAATCACCGTTATTGGTGCCTCCGGCAGGTTCCAGAGGGGCCAACTGAAGCTGATCCCAACGGCTGGCGCCAGGCCTATTGGAACAAAGAGCTGTTCGTTGTTGAGAAGATGCTTGACGCTGACCCGCGGAACTGTAAGAGTAGCGGACGAAAGACCATGCTATGGCTGATTTGTCTTCCTAGTCCATGCGTGGAACTATCGGCGCTACGTGTTGGAGGAAATGCCGATCAAACGATCTGAGCAGTCCGAATTGGTGTACACCAAGCGCAAGATCGAGGCGAATTTCTCTAACTTCAGTGCCTGGCATCAACGTTCGAAGGTCCTCAGTTCAATGTGGGCCACGGGCAAGCTTGACAAGACAAAATCCATGGAAGAAGGTACCGAGTATGCCACATTCTCGTCGCCGTATTCCTCATTCTCCCGTAGAATTTGATCTGGTGAAGAACGCAATGTATACCGACCCCAACGATCAGAGCGTATGGATTTATCACCGGTGGTTGATTGGTTCAGGTGGGTGCTTTACCGTATCGTGATACGTGTCAATAATTGAGGTGTATTTAGGCGACAACAAGGACATACTTGAAAGAGAGATCGAGTCAATCCAGGAGCTGCTCGACGAGCAACCCGATAGCAAATGTGAGTGCGTGCCATGTGCTGTTCAGTCCTAGAAGGTAACTCGCATCCCACCGCATAGGGTGCATGGAGTCGTTGGTATTCTATAAGAGAACACTCGTGGGGCGACACGGAAGTGTGCTGAGTGACGAGGCAAGTTGTCGGTTGGAGGGAGAGTGTCTAGAGTTGCTTTCGAAGCTCGAGAAGGTGGACCCAGACCGCAGACAGCGTTACATTGACTTGTGTACGTCGTCTGTGTTCCCTTATTCCATGATCATGTCGCAACTAACGCCGGTCTTCCCAAAGCTCATGCCGGTCCACATGTATGATGCAGAAGGAATATAGGATTCGTCTCATGAGATAGTATCTCATCGCTCAAGATCGCCGGTCGCCGCCGATGTGGGAAGAAGTCACGATAACAGCCAACATATTCAACACAGGCCTCGATACATACAGTACAACATTGATACCGTCCAGCCAGTCCTACAAGACGCCCCTAGTCATACCTGCGCGGAACTTGGTAGCGAAGGTAATGTTGGATGATCAAGGGCAGGGGGCGGGAGGGGTGGTAGCGGTGATTAGAGTCGTTCAGCACTTGCACTCGCCAGCCTTGCAGCCGCAGCTAGTTCAAGATGTGAGTAGCTGCCTGACGGAGTCTAGTTGTGTGCTAACCTCTCGCCGCAGTTGCAGGTGTTGGAGCCGCAGGCAGCGTTCTTGGGGGCGTCGGTGGTCTGCAAGACATGGTACGCGGTCAGCGCATGCCAGTACGATGCCAAAGAGTGGTGGCACATACGGAGTACATGATGGAGTGTTTGGGCGAAGGTGAGTCGATGTGTGCGATTGTGGTTTGGGGCGACTGGTTGTCTGGGGAGAGCTCCTGTCGTCGAGCTCCTCTCTTATATCTATCATACAGATCTGATCGGGCGCTACACGTGTGCTGCGCCCCCGCGCAAGCCGCCGTAAAAGGAAATCAAGTAAGTTTGCGCAGTTCCCAGGGTGAGTGACTTTCTGGACACTTGTGGCACCGTGATTGAAATCTACATGCACATGCCGGGCTCCCGTCCCTCAGCGCATCGCCTTTGCCGTAAATTGTATCACGAGAAGGGCACCCCAAAGGCACCTACAGGCTATTCGGCACCATGTGGTGTGTCTAGCGCTTCGACGCGGACCAGATGCTACCCTGTTACGACAGCTCAAGGAGCTTCTATTGGACTAGAGCATACTACGGCATACGACTCTCGCCACCCCTCACAGAATCGCCACCCTTCGCAGGCAAGTCTTTTGCTCCGGGTTATCTTATCAGACTACGAATCACTAATGTAGTCATCCAGGCACTCACGGACGGCATACACCATCCCATACAACTCAAGGAGGTGGCGACGATCGGCCTCCGAGAACCTACACGCCGTTCTATTTTCAATGAACACTCCACCCACGCCTCTCCGTTCGACACGACGGCGGCTTGAGGGAATTGATGGAGCAGGGTACTAGGGTTCACGAAGCCACGCCTCGCCGCACTGATCGCAATTCGCTCACATGATGACACACGCCACCAGCAGATACGTCGGCCCACCGTACAAACCCTTCGCGGGCGAACTCACTCCCAATAGCATTGTGAAGGAGCTTCAGAAGATGTGGTCGCAGCCGAAGAATCTTGGCCTATCAAGAAATGTCAGCGATGGTACGTTCTTTAGCTCGCGGTATGCGGAAGAGTTCCGTGCCCCACGAGTACATGTCCCTTGGCAGGGCGTACAGCGGGCGCGCATAACGGGGTGCCTCTCAACAGGAGCGCGCCGGCTTTCTCAGCATGGCAACAATGGAGTCAATAGAGCCCGCGCGTTCTCGAGTTCTCTGGCCTTCGCTGACTATTCAAGCGATCACCTGGACCGCAGTAGAGAAGCGCGCCGTTGAATGCAATGTCACCGAAGCGGGCACTTCGCTTCACATTCTGAAGGGCCATGAGAAGTAGAGAAGGATGTGTATTCACTGCGCCTACACGTAGAATAACACGACAGTACAACTTTTCGACAGTAATGGCGAGACAACAAGCCGACCGAGATTCAATCCGGACATCGTAGCATCGTAAGGTCATTCAAGAGCATGAAGAAGTCGTTCAACGTAGAAAGTAGCGGTAGGGAGGGACGCGAGAAGGGGGCGAGGGTGCAACCCTGCATGTAACTGAGGAAATATAATGTACTTCTGCGCTGCATCAAGAAACCCAAAGAAGCGTAATACGTAGCGTAGTCAAGAATCATACCAACGGAGCGCACATCACTCAGATCGGCTTGCGGTTGAGGATGTCCTGGATCTCCGAGATAGTGCGGGTGGCCTCGATGGGTGGGCCGGGGAGGATAGAGAGACGCTGCTTCGTCGTGTTCAACATCTGCTGAACGTTCGGCATGACACGGGCAACGTAGGGGGAGATGAGAGGGTCCTAACAGTCATGACAGATGGTTCAGTTACGGAAGCGACGCGAGCGCGAACGCGCAATTGACTCACAGTCGTGTTGAGCGTAGTTGCCGCTCGCTGCAGCCACCACATCGAGACCTTGAACGACTCGTCGGCGGGAGACGTCTCGCCGATGATCGTCGACAGCTGTGACATTCATCAGTACCGCTCGATGCACACATAATCAGGAGACGGACGGACCCTGTGCACGAGGGTGAGCATCACCGCCTGTGACAGCGGGCTGGGGCCGTTCAATGGCATGATGATCTCCGGGTTCGACCGAGCGAGGAGCTCACGGAGCTGCCGGGTGTCCTGCGATCCGAGAACCGCCAGATACGCGTCATCCCATTCCTCTGGTTGCCCAGATGCCGGAGGAGTCGCCCGCGACATCGGCTGTTGCTGAGGGAGAGGAGGGGGTGCGGTAGGGTGGGATGCCTGTGGGGCCGCGATGTTGGGGCCGAACCACGGGCCGTGCATAGGAGGAGGCGGCTGCTGCGGTTGTGGGGGNAGGCTGCTGATATGCATGAGGCTGGTAAGACGAAGGTTGGGACATAGGTGGTGCTAGATTTGGTTGGCGTAGTAGCTGCGACAACTGGGTCGGGGGAAGCATGTTGTTGTTCGAAGGACCAGGAGAACTGCGGTTAGGTATACTGTGGCCGAAATTGGAGGAAGGGACATTCATAGTGAGGAATTTGACTTGTTCTGAGAGCACACGGACTGATTGCTCGAGTTCACGAATCACCGACTACCGTCGCAGATGAGCATGAGACGGAGGTTGACCAGAATGATGACCGTACCTCCTGCCCACGTAGGGCTTCATTTTGCCATGTCAACACCTCCTTCTTGAGGCTGAGGATCTCCGAGCGAATCTCCCGCGAGAGCTCCTGATGCATCGCAGACGATGGGACCATGTTCTTCGAGATGGTCTCCTTCACCTGTCGCTCAATAGCGGGAGTGACCGTCGTCGAGAATGCACGCGCAACTTGAGTGACCATCTCAGGACGGACTAGGACTCGCTCGATCTCGCTCGGCAAGTTCTGCGTGATACCGTCAGCGTTGGTCATTATGTATGAAATTGCGGAAGTAACCAACCATCTTCATCGCGTCGGTGACACCCTTCGCGATCTGGTTGCTCAGCGCAGCCTTGATCTCCGTCTTCGTGATGTTCTCGAGCGACGGCAGGACAGAGTTCTGCACCTCGGCCTTGACGGCCATCTCGACAACGCGGGTCGTGTTCTTGGTCAACTCGGTCGAGATCAACTTGAGGATCTTCTCCTGGCGGGCGAAGTCGGCAGCCTGTTCGCTCTGACGGACCTCTTCGAGACGTTGATCTGCGGTGCACATATCAGCTGCAGGACCTCGACGTTACAAACGCCGAATACGTACGTTGCTTATCGAGCTCCTTCGAAATCAGGCGGCCAAGACGAGTATGGAGGCTCTCCTCAGACCTCTTGATCTCTTTGGACAGTGTCGTACCAAGGTCGGAGTTGTAGTCCACATCTGCCTTCTTCTCAGACTTCTCCCGCTCTTCCTTGTCCTTCCAGCCAACGTTCTTCCCTTTGTTGTTCTTCCCTTTACCGCCGCGACCGCCTTCTTGTCCAGATGCCTCGACGTCGACCTCTTCGGAGGGTGGTGTCTTCGCGCGGGGCATAGGTGCAGAGACAGGGGAAGGGTTGATCGGCGGCTGGTTGAACTGGTTGCCCACGGGAAGTGGCTGCTGGCGAGGCTGCCTGGACTCAAGGGGAGGACCGTAGTAAGATGGGAAGCGCGCGGGGACGCTAGCGAAAGCGGCATTATACCACTCCTTCCTGATCAGTACTTGGTCTACACCAGAAGAGTGTACGGAGAACGCGACGAGAGCAAGCTCGCCAGGCGGAACCTTCGCAGCGACACAGGCGGCGTGCGCCTCATCACCATGCGGGTCAGCATCAGCGGTCAGGATCACGAAGTGGATGGTTGGCTTCGGGCCTCTGAACTCCACAACCTGTTCGAAGTAAGCACCACGGCCGCTGTCTTCGCCGCCCGGAGACGGCGCGGCGCTATCAAAGTTGAGCTTGAACGCGATCATGCTCTCCCGACGGTTGTTCGCAATCCAGAGCGTCTGGATGCGAGAGTCGTAGTTCGCGTGGCCGAACATGTTCGGATCCTCTTGGTCACCGTTAACGAACTTGAYGGTCGAAAGGACTTGGCGGCCCATGACGGGCAACAACTGGAAGATCGTGCCCTTCTTGCGGCCGATAATGACACCTCCGTCGACGAACGTGAGCGATGACGGGAGATCGTCGCCGCGAATCCTGTGCGACCAGAATGGCAACTTATCGCGGATGTTCCACATCGTCAAGGTCGAATCCTCGGAGATCGTCGCAAGTGCGTTCCGCGGAACATCGAAGTCAAAGGCCACAATAGGCTGTAGCGCATGTGAGATAGGAAGCAAGTTGTCGGTACTTCGCGAGTACTCACCGAAGGGACGGAGAAGACCTGTCCGACACGATGCAACTCCGACTGGGGGATGGGCTTGCCTCCGAAGACCGCCGCYGCGTCAGAGATATTGATGAGGTATAGATTTGTGCTGGATGCAACCGCAACCAGGTCTGGCTGCTGGGGATGCCATTTGACAGCGTGCAGMGGGTCTATGTTGTCTTGGGGCATAGCGTTAGGTAGAACGCAGAGCATGATCATTCCCCTGGAGATCCAGTCAGTAGCTAATCTCTTACGCCCACTATGCATACGCACGGAACATCGTCGGTGATCACAGGTGGAAGCTCCCAAACGACAAAACCGCCATCGGAAGTGACTCCTGCCAAGCGGTCCCCGTGTACGGACATGTCGCTCACAGCAATGGACGGATGGAAATGAGACGGCAATTGCAGCAGCGTCCTGTCGCCGCTTGACCGAGAAATGACACGCACACGACCTGAAATTRACATGAGGTTACGTGACTTTAGCGGACAAATTGTGTGRCGTTACCTTTCGTCATAGCGTACGCTACCCATTGGGTCGCTCCGATGGTCGTACCAGGCAGGAACGTCGAATCGACCTTGACCAAGGCAATTGCGGTCGATTTGACGGCATCTTGAGGTGCCTGAATCTCTTCGAGAGGTTGGGACACATCGAACACAATCGCTTGTTGGGGAGAGCTGTAGAASAAAGAGCTGGATAAGTCGTAAGGCCTGAAGAACTRCTTGTAACGTACCTAGGGCTCGGGTTCTTACCCTTGCCAGCGCCATTCCCTCTCCTGTTCTCAATGGGCACGCTGCGCTGCGGCAGCGGCGAGCTCTCCTTATCTCTGTTGCCGTAGTTGACACTGAAAGGTCCCTGAGGCGCGCTGGGCGGTCCAACTGGTGAGTCCGCAGCGCGGCGCTGTTGACGGACGGCCTGGGTGGCCTGCTTGGGCGGCGACGAACGGGGAGAGCCAGTAGGGTGGACTGGCTGGGGCGGGAGCGGGCGAGAAGCTCTCGTCTGCATAGGCTCAGGAGAGACGTGCTCGTCCGTCGGCAGCGGGCTGTACGGGTCGAAAGGAGCGACAGGTGGCTGGGACGACGCGGACGGGAGGGCTTGCCCCCGCGTGAGTTGGTCCATGAGGTTTTCTACGGATTTGCGCTTGGGGTCCAGGGCCATTTGGCCCCAAGAGGACGGCTCTTCGGGCGGAGGCGGCTTCCTCTTTGCGCCCGTGTTGGTACTCGTCAACGCATCAAAAGGAGAAACGAAATCGAACATCGACCGGCGAGCGGGAGATGGTGCGCGTGGCTCTTGAGCGGACTGTGCAGCGTGCATGGTGGACCCCTCGCGCTCGTGCGAGTAGGTAGCCTCAGGAGGGATGGAATACTCGTCGGGGTGCCCTTGGTCAGGGGGTAGCGGGACGTAAGGCGGCGACGGGCCAGAGGACGGAAGCGGCATGGGGCCAGCTTGTTGAGGTTCTTGCTGTGTGAACTTCGGGGCACTGACACATGATATAAGTCAACAAATCGGTTATCAGTAACGTCGATGCGGAGAAGCACGCTTAAAGCGACCACATATCCGCACGATATATTGCTCAAGATCGCRCGAAGATCGACGGTACTCACCCAGACATTAACTGCTCCAACAAAAGCTTTCCCTGGGACTCATTGCTCGACATGCCTGGCCTCGGCGCAGACCCCGGTGGAGTAGGCACTTGCTGGGGGAGGTGGGCCCATGGGGAGCATGGGTTGAGGGTTCGAGGACGGGGACGAGACGGCGCCCAAAAGACTGAGCAAAGCATTCTGCCTTTCACTCGACTGGCTTCCAGGACCAGATATGTTGGAAGAAATAGAACCAGCGTTTCCAGACGCTGGGGTAGCAGGTCCGGAGTGCGCTGGCTCTGGCGGACCATGATAGATACTTGCGCTCGCGACGCTAGGTTGCGGGCTAACGTGAGAGGCGGATGCGCCGCTCAGATTGTGAAGCAGGGAATCAAGGTGACTTTGCGCGGTCGTCTGAGCGATCTCGCGGTGAGAGGGCGCGGGGGAAGCATGAGGCTCGTTCTGCTGGGTCTGCGGGACCTGGAAAAGCTGAGCGGGAGGCGGGGGCGAGGGACCGCGCGAGAAGACGTTATCTCTGTTGGGAATGGGATCCATGCCAGCGATCGCAGCGTCCAGAGAGCTCAGGCTCTGATGTGCGTGGAAGAGGGAGGAGGAAGAGGGAGATAGAGAACGCGGAGGACGAGCGCGATGCTGGAGAAGGCGAGGGCGAGTATATGCGCCGCACGCAACGAGGTAAACACGCGTCTTCGGCCAACTCCGCCACACCCAATGGGCCTCATCCTCTCCCATCCCATCAGGCAGCCATGCTCCTCCAGCTCAGTCCCATGCCCCGTTCTATCACCAATTCTCTGATTCCGTCTGCGAGCTAGACTCAATGGTCTCGCAATCTCGCACAGCACAATCGCCCTGCTTTGCCGGGCAGGTATACACGATACAATTACAGCGCTCACGGGACACAAATACACCAGATATGTGCACAAACAACGCTCAGTTTGATCAGGCCGTCGCAAGCGCATTCTTCGCCGCCTCCCTCGCGTTTCGCTCGAAGACCTCCCTCGATTTCTCTTCTGGGACAAGAATGATGTCGCGTTGCAGCAGTTTGAACGAGTTGCCCTTCGGGAAGCCTCGCTTGCGCGCCTCGGCCTCGTCGTTGACCTCTTGCAGTTTCTGCAGAACGATCCAGGCTTAATTCGCCACTCGTGTCGGAGGATCGCTCGACGGCACTCACCACGACCAGCGACTTCTTTACCCCGAATACGGCATCACTCTCAAGCCACTCGTCGCCCTCCGGGTAGAACGCCGTGACAAGTTTCGTGTACCCAGGCGCCTCGATCATAAGGTGCAAGTGGTTCGGGCGCATGTTGTGTCTGCCCATTCCGAGGAGCAAATCGCCGACGGGACCCTATCCACGACGTCATTCAGATATCACAACTCAATCGTAGGGGCCGACTCACATCTCCCGGGATCGGATACGCGACCGGGACCACAGCGCGGTAGCCAAAGCGGCCATCCTTGTCAGAGTGCAGGCGGCCCCTACATTCGGGCTTCTCGCGATTCGAATACTGCGTATCGTAGAAGCCTGCGCCGTGGGCAAGATCCGTCAACGAACCACCGGATAAGACGGGACTCGAGGCGAGCGAACACTCACCGTGACCGTCCGTTTCCCAGGTTTCGATTGTAGCGTTAGGAATAGGCGTCCCGTCGGTGCTGAGCACCCGGCCCTCGACATACATGTACTCGCCCTTTCCGTCAGAGGCGATCGAGTCTCCGTTCTCGACTGGGCGCGTGGCGTCCGAATCAGCCTCGATGTGTTGGAGATTAAGGGCGCGGACATCGAATCACTCACGGTCAGGCGAATCCTCCGTAAAGAACGGTCCGAGGACGCTACTTTCCGTTCCGCCTTGGACCGGAGGGTTGTTGAGCGCGTCTACTAGGGCCGATACGCCCAGGACATCTGAAAGCAAGATGAACTCTTGACGGAGGGGCGTGCACGTCTGGCCGACGGCCGTCAAGAACTGGATGGCCTCTTCCCATTCCTTCGTGGTTAAGCTGGGGAGGGAGTGAGCATCCCGCTCCCAGAGAGATCCAGGTGACCATGAAGCATACCTTGTCTCGCGGACGAACTGGTGCAAGTGGGTGATGAGATTCTTTGCAAGGAAGCGTTTACGGCTGCATGCGACACAGCCTTAATCTCCGCTGGGTATGGATTGCAATCGTACGACGTACTCGTTTGGAGTGAGTTCCGCTATCTTCAGGAGGTTGCTCGTGATCACGTCGGGGCTGTCAGGGTACTATACGAAGGTTATCGCCACTACCAACTGCGCACCACGACATGCATTATCACGTACCGGCAGCTGGAAGGGAAGTGGTGGGAGCCCATTGGAGACAGCCTTGCCTTCCGGTTCGCCCATATCGATGTTGTGCGCGGATGGGAAACAGACGTTGGAACGGGAGTTAGTTAGCACTTGCAAGAACCCCTCGTCGAACACACTGGACGGAGCTTCCAATCAGCAGTCTTATATATCGCAAGCTCGTAGCGTCGCCCGTGCAGTCCGTAGTGCGGTTCTCGCAAGAGAAGGGGGGCGGAGGCGCACGTCTGACAACGCCTGCTCGCACCGTGTGAGTGCCCGATTCCCTGATATAGACGGTCATGTGTGCACTCGAGATCCTTGAGCCGGGAGAGCCGTGCGCGCCCTTGGACAACAGCCCGGGCGTTGACCATATACGAGGGCGGAGCTTCCACGACGAGTGTGGGTTGACCGAAGGCGGGGCCCGAAACGATATGATGCGAATACACAGACGAGCGGGAGAAGTGTACGTTAGAGCTGGATGGCTTTGTCAGAATGGCAGCTGCTTATGAATGGGAGTAACACTGAGCGTCAGCCAGGCCCATAGCAAGTTTACGCAGGTGGTACTGTGGAGAATTCTGTCAATGTGCAGCAACCCAATGTCAAGTGGACGGAAGAGCGAAGAGCCATATTCACGCAGTCGTCGGGGATATCATTGATAGATCTTGGTTCTAGAGCAGTTATTAGGATGACCGTGCGTCAACGGAGGCGCACTCGTAAAATTCGTTTGCGTGGAAGCCAAGAGTAGTCCGAAGCATGCGACACGAAGTCCATAGCATCCTAGATATCTCTCACCAGCAAGTCGTGCAGCATTCGAGCTCCGAGACCACCCAGGTCGTTGTCAGGCTTTCAGGTCCACTTAAATCCAACAGCACTGTGACCGCACGCCAGGTGAGCGTTCAAGGTTGTTGGGAGATCTGAGAACAGCCCAGGAGCAGCCAATGATCGATCATAACGAGGCCGAGATATACGATGTTTGCAACACACAAGTTCATGAAGGTGAGGGTTCATACGCGTCGCGGACGCGTCTCCGAGAGGTTTTCGAGGAAACCCGCGCGTCGCGCCTTGCGCGCTTGTGCCACGTGCTGCGCGTTACGTCGCCACGCCGCCGCGGCCGATGCACAGTCGCTTGGCGCCCGTTCCCGACCTCAGCAACACCGCCAGGAGCTCGCTGGCCCTCCTGTGTGCACTCTCCATCTTTCTACTTCCTAACCTCCTCTTTTCGTCTTCCCGTTGTACCTGCCGCCCTAYACGCCTCTTCTGACAAGTCAGYTGCACGAACCGCGCACGACAAAGGGCTTGATTGACTATATTGGAGACCATACAGCTCGAGTGTAGACCGAGGAATTCAGAATCAGACGATGTCGAACTCCAAGGGCTGGTTCAACCTCGAGGCCGCGGGCGGCGCGATCCCGGAGACGCAGTTCTTCGAGGGCGACTCTGCGTTCAAGTTCCTCGGCCTCACGCGCACGCAGCGGCTGTACGGCTTCATAGGATGGTGCGCCTCGTCCCTCCGCCGTCACATATCACGGTATACTCATGGTGCTTGGTCTGCAATGTACAGTCTCATAGCCGGCTTCGCGCTAAGTCTACTCGGGACAATCCTCCTCATACCGCTGGGTCTGGGTACCTTCGCACGTACGTCTCATACCCTGCTCTTCGAATGAGGCACCCCCTAGTCGGCATGTGTCTGACGCCTTTCCTTCCGCACAGTCCTCTACGCGCTCGGCACGATCGTCTCGCTCATAGGCACAGGCTTCTTGATTGGGGTACGTCCGCTGCTCGTGGCAGAATCCATACGCACTCTCCGCGGGCCTTTCTCTCTTTCCCCGCGTTTCCCGCGAACTTCGGGCTGACGAGGTGGTTTACAAATTCCACGCAGTTTACGAAGCAGCTTAAACTGGTGCGTCCTCTTCCGCGACCTTATCAATAACGTGGGCGTACATGTAGGCGGGAATTAATGCCTGGTTTTGTGGATTTCTACACAGATGTTCAAGCCCGTCCGGATCGTGGCGACGATCATCTTCCTGGCCTCGATAGCCCTCATCTTCGTCGGCGCGTTCGTCATCAAAATCGATGTACGTGCCAAGCGACAGCTCTTGCTGCCCATCTACCCTCACGCTGACCGCTCCGCTCTCTCGCAGTTCCTGTGCATAAGTACGCACCGTCTCTCCAACTCTCCCACATTGCGTTATTTCTCTGCGTGCACGTCCATCTGGTGCCGAACTGACCTCCCTTTGCTCGTTGCAGTCTTCGTCATCATCGAGTACCTCGCGTACGCGTGGTACAACCTCTCGTACATCCCCTACGCGCGCACCGCCGTGCTCAAAGTATTCGGAATGTGATCTCGATCGCGCCTCCTCGTCTCTCTCACCGGACGGTCCACCATGACTCCGTCTCCGTCTCCGGCCCAGGCTCCTATACATACAATATGTTCTCCTCCTCCGCTGCTGTCTCCATTACCTGCTACCGCCATCGCCGCCACCGCTGCCGCCATAGGATGTGTTACTCTTGAGCTCTGCTACGGTACGAATAACATGGGACTCGGGATTGAATGCATGTGTAAAACTATACTAGCTCGCCACAACGACCTCACGCCGCGAGTAGCTCTTTGTAATGCCCGTCGTCTGTTGTGTGGCCATGCGTTTCTTACAGTATATTTATGCGGGCGCGTTTGCAAGCTATCTCCGACTATGACCTTACTTAACTTATTCTTAGACGTTCTCACTCGTGGCGACAGAAACACATCGGCCAACTGTAAGTCATCAGTTTGAGCGAGCAGTTGAGCGAGGTCGTTGCTGCGGGCACTCAGCCCAAGTGAGTAGAGCACGAACGTGTGCAGAAGACAATCATGGCGTTCACGGCCGTAGCGAGCGCGAACGACATGAGATGAGATATGGTGATGATATACGTACAGAGATGCTTCTTCGACCCATGCCTTTCCTTCTTCCTTCCTCTTTCTTCATCTTGCTCCCCAGCCATCTCTTCCCCTTCGGTCCCCCTTACCCTTGGCAGATAGACCATCAACCCTCGCAGATAGAAGAACAGACGCAGACTACAGATGACTTGCACTGTTCCCGCATCACAGCATGCAGCCATCGCAGCGGAGCCCAATCAGCCATGCCCTCTTCGCATCGGCAGATGAGACGCACTGGTCGGGCTTTGCTCTGACTCACCCCCTGAAGTTGTTCTTGAGCGTGCGCAGCGCGTCCATGACCGCGCTCGGCTCTCCGCCTCCCGTCGCCTTCCTGTGTTCAACAAACGAAACAGACGAACAAACGCACGTCAGCCGAGCCCATCTCGCAGCGCCACAGCGACCGCATGAGAACGYACAGTATCGGCGCAGAGTCGAGCCGCATGAACGGGTTCCACTCCTTCTCGTCCCCGATCGTCGTGCGCGTCGCGGGGATCACGCCGTCCTCGATCAGCCGGGCAAGGCGCGCGATCGCCGGGTTCTCCGGGTCGACGTGCCGCGCGAACGCGAGGTTGCCTTTAGTGTACTCGTGCCCGTCGTAGACGACCGTCGCGGGCGGGAGGGTGGCGAGGTAGGAGAGCGCGGCGTGCATCTCCGCGCCGGTGCCCTCGAAGAAGCGGCCGCAGCCGGCGACGAAGAGCGTGTCGCCGGTGAAGACGCCGCCTGGGTGCGCGGCGCCGCTGTTGGACGTGGACGTCGCGTAGTAGCAGATGGAGTCTTGCGTGTGGCATGGCGTCGCGAGACACCTGCGATGAGAGTGTGGGGTGCGGGCACGCGTGCGGCAGAGCGGCAGAGCGGCGGAGCGTTCGGGGAAGCGAGATTAGGTTGGAGAAGGTGTGTGTATTGTGTTTAGGTTTTGGGGGTTGGTGTGGTTCGGAGAGGCGCACATCGCGATGCGTTGAGAGTCTGGGTGGAAGAGAGACGTGCGGAGATGGCGTACCTGACGTGAATGTTGCCGATGGTGAACTCATCTTTGTCTTTGACTTGGTTCGTGAGCGCTGGGATCTTGTTGCTGCCGCCGTAGATGGGAGCATCGGGGAAGTCCTTCGCCTGTAGCGGGCCGTCGCAGTTCGGAGGTCACGCCCGGAGACAGATGAACAGGAGAGAGCTACGTACGAATGCCTAGGAGAGTTCACCTACGTCAATTCGAGGTACTGAGGGGGAAGTGCACCCAACAGATTGCAATAACATTGCAAGTTGAGGACGGGGCGAGGACAGACCTGATTTCCGCCACTGTGATCGTGGTGATGGTGGGTGGTGATAGCGGCGACGATCTGAACGCCGGCATTGTCGGCGGCGGCGTGGACCTTGGGAACATCGTAAGGGTCTACTGCGGCAGCAGTATTGGAGACATCGTCGATGAGGAGGTAGGCGTAGTTGTCGTCGCGGACGGGAACAGGGAGGACCTTCATGTTGAGCGGAAGAGAGGAAGCAAAGGAGCGAGAGAGGGAGGGGNAGATGGGTGATGCGGGGGGGAGAGACTGGGACTGAGGCGGGAAAGGATAGTAAGCATCAAGGAGAGGTGAGTTAGTCACGTCCCTTGGCCGTAGTGGACGCAAGAGGGAGTACAGTGGTGGGCGGAGGGGCGGACCGGGGAACACACGGGTGGGAAAGGCGATGACGTCGCGTGTCTCGACGCGTTCAATCACCTCATCCCGATCGCGTATGCGCCTCTCATCGCCCCTTCCTCTCCTGCCACCATGCTACAGCAGGCCACCTACCCTCCAGCCAAAGCAGCGCTCTGAGCATACACCGATGAGCAATTTCCTTGGGCGTCATGACACGGAAGCTGATGAAATCTCAGAGTCAAAGGAGAAGCACGCGTGGGGAGACCTAACGCAGGATTTGACATCGTTCATCAGCATCTGCTGCACGAGAAGGACGAATTGACCAACTGTCTACTCACACATGTCTTAGTCTTTAGTCGCCCATCCACAGCCTCACTTATAATGTCCTCCCTTCTTAATCTCATCTCCCCTCTTATGCGCTGTTGGCATCGTTTTGCTTTCGGACGGTCCAGCCTCCTCCTCTTGCGTTCATCTTGAACAGTCGTTCTGCAGGGTACGTGCTGGCACTACATGGTACTTGTTCTGAGTACATTCACTGACATTGTAAAACTCATGTAGAGACACATGACATGCACACCCATCGCGTCCTCGTGCACGTCGACGACGCCTCAGACTTCTAGCTCTTCCTCAGGGACGTCCACTTCTAGCCCAACCGAATCCACGCCGTCGGGTTCCAGTACTTCATCCCAGACTACTAGCGTCAATGCAGCGAGCTCCAACAACGTAACCAAAAGCCACTCTTCCGGGACTTCAACGGGCTCAAGCTCTCCATCAAGCTCTACCGCATCATCCGCCACATGCCCATCATCGCCAGCCACAAGTTCAACCCAATCCACTTTAAAAAAANCCATTCACCTCCACAGCATCTTCTTCCACTGGGAGCTCTACTCCCACTTCCAACACCACATCTCCGTCTGTCTCCCCAGTGTCCTTACGAACCAGTTCGGTTCAATATGCAGTCAATACATCAAGACCACTCACCGAATTCAGCACCTCCACGAGTACAAGCAACATGCAAAGCAGCACGTTCAGCAAGGCAAGCAGCAGCATCAACAGTCATACGAGCACCCACAGCCCCACCGGTGCCATTGCAGGCGGAGTCGTCGGAGGGCTCGTTCTATTATTCGTCGCAGTATGCGTCATCATCTTGTTGCGCCGTCGCATGCGTGCGCGACGGACTGCACCCTCTGCCGAGTTCGTGGACGTCATGCGCAGCGGCGGGCTTGGGCTCAGGCTAGCCGCAGAGGGCTCTGGTGGTGCGCTCTCTCCCATCAAGCACGATTACGGCTCGACGACTCCTGGACTCGGCTACTACAGCGATGCGGTCGGATCGACTGGCGGCCTTGACTCGGCGAGCGAACGCCTCACGTTCCCTCTCGCCCGCCAGAGCTCGCTGGAGAGCAATGAACCGCCCCCCNGCGTTCAGTCCTGGATCGTACAAAGACCCCGTCCTCGAGAAGGTACACACTGCAGCGGAGATGCGCGAATATTACTTACGACGCGAATCGCTTGCGTCGATGGCGGGAGCAGAGCCACTGGGATTGGATGGCCACGAGAGCGAGGGCGGTCATGGACACGAGCACACGATGGATTCCGAGAAAGCGACGTATGCTTGGGCGATGTGAAGGAGTCGATTCACAGAGGGGTGGGTTCGGGAAGGGGCTACGGTTCCCCAGATTGGTGATACCCTTGTTTCGTAGCCTCTGGACCAATGGTGTTGCCTATTGTGATCGCATATGTACGATGATGCCGCAAGTGCTTACTAGTTGTATTTGTACTTCAAGGTCGAACGGGCGGGCATCATCGTGGTTCCAGTCAAGGTCAGTCAGCCAGCGCTAACATATATGCCTTTTCAGACTGAGAACTTGGACGTTAACGAACTGCGACAAAGACGCTATCCACTGCAGTGGTTACAATTTCAGGTGTGGCGATGTTCAGTGGAGATGCAGTGACTGACCGACCTTGCGCACTTATCAGCATCTGCTCCCAACTGATATCATCTCTTCGAGTTCCCGAGTACTAATATATGCGCAGCTGGTCCACTTGATATGTTTTCTGCCTCTTCTCATTCCCTCGCCCACACAAGCTGCTCCGCAACTGCGCACTCCAGTATCACTAGGTATGTGAGTCACGTCGCACGCTTCAGTATTGCTGATTCGGTCTTAGGTGCAGCTCCGTTGCCCCATAATTTCGTCGCATAGCGCATAGATATGGTCGTTTCTTCGTGGATTCTTATGCCATCGCTCCCGAGGCCGCGCTCTCAGATGGCATCCGATAATTGGGGGACGCTGCACTTGCATACCGCTCCATGGGACCGGCCCTACGGGAGCACTACGGTTTCGGTATATTCCACAACATTCGCTACTTCACGGGACTCCTCGAGTACCCCTCCTAGTACCGGTTCTTGGACGCCGGTGCCTACATGCTCCCTGAACCCATTGCCAACTCAGCTACCAACCGCAATCGATTCCAGCGCGGAGCCTGGGAAGACAAGGCCAAACCCTGTGCAGCCCGACACGTCTTTGTATAGCAGTGTCATGATGGTCCCGCAAGTTACCGATTCACCATCATCAGCATCCGATATCGACTCGTCGGAGGCGGGCGTGTATACGGAGCCTCTCACCGCCGTGTCGAATGCTACGACGCTGGCCGAGCCGTCGGAAGCCCCGCCGGTTGGATCAGAGACCTTGCGCACCAGCCCGCCCACTATCGGATACGCCCATAGTTCGGTATCGTACCCGGCGTCAGCGATGGTTACGGGGCATGCACCGCACGGCAGCGGAGACAGCCAGGGCAACAGCGATAGCAGAACAAACACCGGCGCCATCGCGGGCGGGATCGTCGGCGCGCTCGCTATAGTCCTCCTTATCCTCTGTGCCGCCATCTTCCTTCGTCGCCGCATGCGTGCCCGGCACACCGCGCCCTCTGCTGAGTTCATGAATATGGGTATTCTCAAGCGCCGTGGCGGACCCAGGACCTGGTACGGCGTCGGGTGTCCTGGTGGCATAACGTCGCCTTTCAAACGCGAAGGGGGCACGACGATGCCTGGGCTCGAACGCCCCACGAACCCGCTGGCTAGCCGAAGCTCGCTGGAGAGCGATGAGAGCCCGACGGCGTACACCCCTAGGTCGTATACAGACTCCGTCCTCGAGAAGGCGCATGCCGCGGGGAAGATGCGCGAGTATCACTTTCGGCTCGCATCGCTTCAACTTGCGACAGCGACAGGGGCATCGGAGACGGGGCTAATGGGGTTAGACGGTCACGAGAGCGAGGGCGGTCATCAGCACGGGTATATGATGGATCCCGAGAAGGCAGAGTATGCAAGTGCGATATGAGATGATCGATCCGGAGGGACGTGGACTTCCTCAGATATGCGGGCCTCACGGTTTCTGCGTGGTCGGTTGTGTTTGTTGTTGTGATTGCGTATGTACCACCATCGTTGAAGTGCCACGACAACCGCTTATCTCTGGCTGTAGCTGCAGCTTTTTGTACAGGTTCCAACCGCCAGCCTGAGCTTTCCCTTGAAGCACGATCAATCGCAACGCGTCTCCAACTTATCGCCGGACTGGTATACTTTTAGGTTGCAGTTAGATGTGCGAGGCTGTCCATCGCGAACTCTGACAGCGGTCATCAGTGATCTCATCTGTCCTCATGTAGGTCTCGCTGGCGCCATGGTTCCGCCTTCCCCCTTTCCCCTCACCTTTCTTCGGCACGGGCAGCTTCCGATTCTACCACAGGCCCTCCAGGGTATGTCATCACGGCCCACACGTCAACGTTGCCTACCTAACCCTCACTCCCAGTCTTACCAGCGCCGCAGGGCTAACTCACTCTTTGGTTCAGCACTCGGAATCTAGAGTCTTTCAGTTCTGGCGGCATCGTAATCGGTCAGTACTACACGGGCCCCAGTGTTCGTGGCCCTCTAATTCCTCTCTTTGACATAGGGTCGTGCACCGTCAGAGCTTGACACAACGCTTTGCTCTCGCCCAAGCACAATGGCTGCGCCAGGCAGCAGCCCATCAATAGAACCAACACCGTCTACTACTACACCCCGAAGCCCCAGCGTCCCTTCAGTTGCTAGTGGGCGACCTGTGCCGACGGCCCATTATTCACACCCTCAGGCTCTCTTGCCGGTATCTCCACCATGTTCTGGATCGGTTGGTGAGCCAGCCATAGGGACGGCATTGGCACTCACAGCGGCAGGTGTGCCAGTTGTAGGACGCCACTATCATGATTGTAGCAATCATACTAGCACGAAACCGTCGTGCCCAAACAATAGCTCGTCCATCGCGCCTTCGTTGACAACTGCGAGCTCCTGGGCAGTCAATGGTACCCAGGAAAGCATGACCACAGTGGACACCACGACTGTTTACGATACCGTCACTACCTCGCTCCTTGGAACGACTTCATCATTCGGTTCTTTCACAGCAATCGGCACCATCCAAATATCGAGTTCAGGTGCCTCATCGCCAGTTCTATCTTCTCCCGAGCACGACAGGATAGGTGGAGAAAAGCCCATCGGCGCCATCGTGGGCGGGACCATCGGCGGGCTCGTCTTTCTCCTCCTGGTCGCCTGCGCCACCATCCTCCTTCGCCGCCACGCGCGCGCACAGAGAACGGCGCCCTCTGCAGAGTTCTTGGATCTCATGCGTCACGGTGGCGTCCTGGGCTCCGGCGGTGCGCTCTCCCCAGTCAAGCAGGACGGTCGCTCAACGACACCYGGACTCTACTACTATGGCGACGCGCCCGGGTTGACCGGTGTGGCTGCTGGTGAATCAACGAGCGAACACCGGGCGGACGCGCTCGCTCGCCACAGCTCACTCGCAAGCGACGAGCGACCGCCCGCGTTCACCCCTGGGGCATACAGGGACCCCGTCCTGGAGAAGGTGCATGCTGCGGCGATGATGCGCGAGCAGTATTTCCGCCGTGAGTCGCTGGCGACGATGGCATTGGTAGAGGAGGCGGTGGGGCTAGACGAACACGGCGATGGACTGGAGCGTGGGTATTCGGCGACCCGAAGTACTACTGAGAAAGAGAAGTACGCATGAGTGAGACTATACAATATAATGGACGTTGGAACTTGACGCAGGTACGGCTCGCTACGGTCTGGAACGGAGTTCCTCAGAGTCAGGTTTGTCGCATTGGAGATGTTTGGATTTGGTAGAGGTGTTTGTTATTGTAGTCACGTATTTACACCAATGACATATTACATGGACTCGGACCAGCTTGCTCTTAACCCACCAACACTTACAAAGGTGAGAGGGCGCTCAACGGCGCCTGCGTCTTTCAGTTTTAAACCCATGAGACGCGACGAAAACTTCCAGAAGACTCGGGTTTACTGGTATGGATCAAGAAGGAACGCTGCAAGCGTGGGATTGGGATGTTCGTCAGAGAATGCCGTGACATTGACAACAATCATCAGCATCAGCATCATTCCCTCCGAGTCTTATACTGACAGCTTGGCTAGCTCAGCAACGTTCCCGGCTACTATCCTCCCTTTCTGCCCATCCCTTGAACAGCCTCCACCTGCTCGTGCTGCCATACGAGGCTTTGTGGCTTGTGTTGTCGCAGCACCCAACTCACAAATCTGGTGTTTCCTGCCGCACTCGGTCTACGGTGCAAGATTAACGCCAGCAGGCTTGTAGCTTTTGGTAGTTTCTGAAGCTTCTCACAACATTCAAGCATCATGGTGAGCAGTGCCAGGCTAGTTCTATATGCCCCCGCATGATCGCTCAAGTCTTTTTACCTTCCTCGAATGGACTTGAAGGGTGCTATATTATCAAACTTCGACCACCACGGCCAGGACCCGCCGGGTCATAGTCCAAGCCCGAGCCCGGGTCATGCGACAAATCCATCGAAACCCAGTCCTTCGGATACCTTGACCACTACGTCCAGTCCCCTCATATCTCTATCGAGTCAGACGTCTGCACTACCTCCTACTGGTTCCAGCCCGAGTACGACAGAAAGTGCGACACATCCGGAGAGTCAGCCTTCGAGTCCGACTCGCTCATCATCTGAGCCTAGTAGTTGTGGAACTTGCTTGTCTGAGAGCAGTACTGGCGCCTCGCAAAGCATAGCGTTATCATTGGGCACGGGTCTGACGAGCCTCCCAGTGTCTGATACATCAACGAGTATAGGAGCGATAGCTACGAATACTACCAGTAGCGCCAAGCAGCACTCGCACTCGACCACTGCATTTGAGGATTCCGAACCGACCCCATCACTCAGTACGCCCGCGCCCACCGACAGCTTGACACTGAGCACGCCATCGCCGGGGTTCAATGGGCCCAGCATAGGGAGTGTCAGCAGTGACGGCAGAACGAACAAGCACAACTCTACTGGTGCCATCGTCGGCGGGGTCATCGGCGGGCTGGCTCTGGTGCTCTTGATAGCCTTTGCTACCATCCTTCTTCGTCGCCGCATCCGCGCGCGACAYACGGCACCCTCCGCGGAGTTTGTGGGSATTATGCGYCACGGTGGCATMCTGGGCYCCGGGAATGTGCWCTCCCCAGTYAAACAAGACGGCCGCGCRGCGACGCCGGGAAAYCACTACCGTGACTACGCCGCCGAGATGATCGACGGGAGTGGTTCGACGAGCGAAGATTGGACGCACCCGCTCGTCCGCCAAAGCTCGCTCGAGAGCGACGAACGGCCGCCCGCTTTCACGCCGGGAGCGTACAGGGATCCTGTCCTGGAGAAGGTGCGCACCGCGGCAGCGATGCGCGAACATTACCTTCGGCGCGAGTCCTTATCGACGATGGCGGGGACCGGCGCGGTGCAGGTAGAGGGGCGCGGGAGCGAGCCTGAGAGCAGTCATGTGCATGTGCGTACGGCGAGTACCGAGAAAGCGGAGTATACTTGGGCGATGTGAAGGGGTTCATCTCTGAGGGGATAAAGGCGCGAAGAAGAGCTCCCTCTGCTAGGGACCGGCGGAGACGACCCAGAGGACCCCATATGGTGAGTTATATTTGTTGTTGTAGTCATGTACGTACTGTATGGCGGTGCCAGGGCCACCGCTTTGTAGCCGTCCTGTATAGGCTCCGGGGCCTGTGTGAGTGACCCCGGGATATTTGGGTTACATCAAGTCACATACTACACCCTGCTACACGATAGAGCTCGTGGTAGATGAACGCTACGTTTGTGACTTTTGGTGTACGTGTACATATGTCATTCCTACCTGCTTGTTGTATTCTCATGTGTTGGTTCGTGAGACATGAATTGTCTTGATTGTACGTGTGAACATAGGGCACGCTCTCGGCCACAATAACCTATGAGACGTAATATACACGTTAGATGGCGTTCGCCCGTCTTGGGTCTGATTGTAATCTGATTTGACTAACGTATTGTGAACTTGAATCATCCCCAGAAACACACAGGTTCTGCTCTAATACACTGTAATTCAATATTCGTATAGCTACTCATACATCCACAACGGGCGACGGGCATCCACACCACAGCGGGACTCAGCGCAACGAATACAAAGGAGAACACTGGGGAAGATTCCGATTCGATGATAGTACAAGGTAGGGATAGGAAAGGTGAAGCATTCTAGCGGAGGTACTACAACGTACAACGCACTATTCTCAGAAGCATACAACGAGACGAACAGGAAACAAAGAGGGCCGAGTACCGAGACATGGAGCTAGATGATACGAGAGAAGGGATACAGACCGGTTTCGGAGACAGAGGCACAATCCTGGAAGACCGACGACCTATCGTACACGTACCGGAAGACGTTATCGTTTTCTGGACCATAAAGCAGTAGCCGCGCTCGAAGACTTCGTGATCAACCGAAGAGCACACCGACAACCAACGATGCCCGACGCCCGTCGCTCTAAGGGCAATTCAGTAGTCTGCCTGCCCGGCCCTGCTCAGAGGAAGTACATCCTCTTGTTGAGAGCCGTCGGCTTGAACGCCCGCTTCCACATGTCCAGGTCAAGTTCCGCGTTCCCGCCGGTGACGTTCGATGCGGTGTCGCTCAGTCCTGCGCCGTCCTCACAGTGGAACTCCATGCGGGAGCAGATGCGCTGGATTGATGGTCGATATCGGTCAGTAAACCGTACAGGAAACATATACAGTCGAATGTTCTGGCTTACATCGGCATCTGAGAATGTGGGGCGCGGGTTAGCAATGAGAAGGGTGGAAAGTGAAGTAGGACGTGACTTACAGTAGACGGGTGCTGGAATGGACACCGAGCGCGTCGCACTCGCGTATGTGTGGCAGAGATGATAAGTCAACGTCTGCACCCTGTAAGCCAATCATGGCGCATCAGAATGAGAGCAGCGATATACTGTTGTGCATTGTGGACTTACTGCCTCGCGTTGAGACCCGTCTCGTTCTCCAAGATCACATAGTGACCCGGGCGGCTCGCTGTCAGAGCGGCGTGATCAGTTTGAATCCACGACGACGATGGACGATATGCTCACTCCCGAGCAGACCAGCATGCGACTGGAGGTAAAAGTCAGGATAGTTGGGGTTGGTGATATGCTTATCAACCAACAACCCAGCGGGACAGTTCCCCGAGTTATCAGCCTGAGAGCGACTGTGAACGGGGATCATAGGTTAGTTCCTGCGGCATTCGTGGGGGNAACGAGTGCGACACGTACTCCTTCGGGAAGAACCTGACGTGGTGGCTACGGAGCAAGAATAGGTTAGCGGAGTAATGCAGGGTTCACATGCCGCTATACATACCGCTTCCCGACGACGATGAACAGCAACTTGGGCATGAATTTCTCTGGGATATTGGACTTGACGAAAGCGCCTAAGACGAGCTGTCAGCTCTCTGGCCTAAGCGAGGGTGAACATGCACGAACTTCTGATGAGCGGAATCTCCCGTGCTGCAATCTGAGCGAACTCGCCCTCGCTGACGCCGTCGCGGTAGAAGATAACGTTACGCGGCGGGGGCGGGTTCGGCGTCACCGTCCGCTGATATGCCAGGTAGTCCGACAGGGCACCCTATAGCCACAATCATTGCAGTCAGTGGACACTTCGTCTGCTACACGGAAACAATGCACTTACGATCATCATAGTCTCGAGGTCCTCTATGATCTCTTGGCGCGCCTGCTGCACGTTCGCATAGGACGTCAGCTTACTCACCGCGCCATCGACGGACGCTACGAGGCCTGTGACTGAGGGTCGTACTGCCGCGCCTGGACCAGGGTGACCGACGTCGGCCCCTACGAACATAGAGGCGAGGTGTTAACCTCGCATATCATCTTTCAACCTTTTCTCACTTACCGACGACCATGCAGCCATTGCGCAAGAATGCTGCGGCGTCCGAATGAATGACCGAGTTCGTACCTCCCAACCGTGCGTTGATCCTGTGAGGAAAATGTTCGGTCGTAACGGTGGATCTCAGAGGATAGAATAAACAGGCATACTTGAGAACGACGTTATTACAATACTGGTCGTTCGCGGTCAGCCACTTCGGGCTACGCTGTGAAAAAGCGAAGGGTGAACGGAAGGGCGCGGCACATGCTGCGGGACAGTCTTACCACACACTGGGTAGAAACCCGCATCTTGATGTCGCCCCAGTGCTTGACCGCCCGGCGACAGTCCGCAGCATTGGCGGGGAGGATGACCAGAATTAGCTGCGGGTGAGGCTTCTCGCCAGGATTGGCGAAACGGGCATCCATGCTAAGCCTTCCAACTTCAATTAGAGTCTATGTAGAGTTAGCGGCCATCCGACCATGGAATGGTTGACTACTTACTGGCTCTGGGTTGTTCGGATTGCCCATCTGGAAGGGTGGGAACCTGTTGGAGACAGCTGAAGGACATGGTGAGTGGAACGCATCTCTTCAACCGGCTAAGTCACGTACTAATGCCTAGAGATCATAACATACAATGAGTAAAATAATACAAACGATAGATGATGAGACAGACCTGTGCGTTCCAAATTCCCCACCAACTTCGTGAGGAAAGTCTTCACGTCGTTGTCACTCACACGATCAAACACAGCCACGCCCCAGAAGCGCAGCGTACAGGGCTCAATGAACTGCTTGCCGAGGACGTTCCACTTGCCCTGGCTATATCCAATCCGCTATCATACAAGATGTCAGAAACATCAGAGAATGCGAAGGTGGATTGGACATCACTCACAACTTGGTCGTTCCGGTAAGTAATTTCAGGGGGAGGGATTACGCTACCCGTGATCGACATCGCGTTCGTGCTGACCTTCATGCCAGCCTCTTTCATGAAGTCGGACGTGGCATAGTCGAACAGTTGTCCCTACGGACCGGTCAGTACAACGGTGCGGACTGGGGGAAATGAATGTACCTGTCCCGAGACGGCATTCTGGATATCGCGCAGACGGTCATGCGGCTTCTGAGTTGAGAACTGGAGGAAGTCCTTCTGACAAGCAGGGGGAATCTTCTTGCGGTAGAGCTGCCCCGGGACGATCTCGAGGAATTCGGCCGGAATGATGGCAGTCCTCCCGACGCGAACCCCGACCATCCGCGGGTAGCGCACCTGAACGTTGTATTTTTGTTCAAAATGGCGCTAGATGTACATTCGTTAGTGATATGGGTGCGGCAGGTACGACGGTGCATTACCGCTACGGTCCAGCGCTCGTTGTCCTTGTCAAACTCTTGCATACCGGCTTCGCGTACGAGGTCGGTGATCGGACGAGCTCTCATCTTGGAAATTGTGGGTTTGACGAGGACACCCTTGAGAAAGAGGCGAAGTTGAGCCAATTGCGGGTTTGGCAAATCGGTCAGCGCTCGGACGTCACGCAGCTGCAGGTGCGCCAGCATGGTATCGACGACTCGCCCGGGCGTGTACCTGTCAAAGCGGTAAGCGTCTTCGGTACCCCTGACGTGACGAATCGACATACACCGCAGCATGCGAGACGTCCACGTTGATCACCAATCTATCCATGACAGGGCGTACGCTCCTATAGAAATATGTCAACTCTTCGTCACGGACAAGATTGAGTCTCGACAGACTGGAAGAAACCACGCCAAGCGGAGAGACCGTTGCGCAGATCCTTTGCATTGTGCGCGATATAAAACGATCGCGCATCGGCAGGGAAATTGTGGCGCCTGTAATATGTATAGTCATTGAGTCAACGGAGAGGAGACAGAAAATAACTTCAGAACGTACATATTGGGTGCCTGCCGAACAATCAATTGCAACAGGTTGAGAGACATGGCATTGTCGTTCAGATCAAGCGGAGTCCGCTTGCGAGTGAGCTTCCGGACATCACTGATAATTAAATCAATATAGTAGTTCGATCATACAGAGGAGCATTACTCACTCGGGACTTATCACGCTGACACGCTTGATTAGGACTTGGAATGTCTTGGACTGTTTGCGCCCGAAGGTCAGGGTATACTGGGCAAGAATTTCAGTTGAGCTACGGCAACGGTCAAGCTATGGGTACGTACACTGCCAGACGGAATGTCGCGCTTGCAGAATAAATTCTTGCGCCCGTCGTAGACGGCGCGAGGGTTAAAAACGGCCGCGTTATCGAGCTGCACTCGATCCATGATTTCATAGTTCCGCCGCTTGACTATGGCATCGGGTGTGATCTCTACGGAACCCTGGTGAGTAGTCATCGGGGCGCACACTGGTGTGAGCACGTACCGACTGTGAGGCAATGTGCATTAGCATCGTTGTATCGGTTGGGAAGTTGGGTGAGACGTACCGTCATAGTGGAAATATACAGACGAGGGGAGTTCCACGACCTCGAACGAGTTGGTGTACACCTCTATGGTGGACATCTCTGTGCGAACGATTAATAGATTGTCGGATTAATGCGGGAGGAAGCGTACCGTCGGAGGCCACAGAAATATTCGGAGCGACCGATGGGCTTTGGCTAATGGATGTGCGGTGGTTTGGGTGGGAGGGGGACAGAGGAAGGAGGTATGGGTGTCCGGCGGAGCCTGGAAGGGGGGTTTAAATAGGGCAGCGGGTGCTTCGAAAAATGAACTTGAACATACGGAAGGTGGTTGATGTTGATGTGGAGCCCCGAGGAATCCGGCGCGATATGTGCGCGTGCTGGTGTGCTGCAGCGGGATATAGGGACGCGTCGGACTGGGGACTCGGACGCGTCGCGGTGTCGGACCCGGAAGCAGCTTAGCGGAGGACGCGTTTTGGGGACGAGATCCAGATCGGCCCTGTCCTGCGCGGGCGTCTCGCGGACTTGGTCGTCCTCCACGCGTCCCAGCTCTCTGCCTCCTGCCCTCACCTCTCTTCCAACGGTATTCGCCATGCTCGACCACTGTTCAATATCTCACAAGGGTTAGTCTATGGCCTTCTGGCGGGATGAGTGTAGTCAGAGTCCGGGATCAATCTTCTTCCCACAGGCGGCGTTGTTCTGTGGTCACGTTCCTTCACCCCTGCAGCATCCCATACCGCAGCATCCTCCGCCTCCCCCGTCAATTCCCTCGTCCGCGAGGCGCTCATCGAAGGCCGTAGCTCCGATGGCAAGTACGAGAAGGATGGATATGCAGTCAAATGGACGTTTGTCAATGATCTAGAGCTCATTTTCGTTGTACGTGCTCTGCCGTTCCGCGCTCCCGGTCCTGTATTCACTTTCACGGTAGGTCGCGTACCAGCGCATTTTGCAGCTCACCTATGTCGAAGACCTCCTCAATGCGCTCAAGACCTTGTTCATCAAATTGTTCCAACCCTTCCTCACTACGTTCGTTGCCTCCCTGCATGTCACAACCACCGTCAAGCTTTCGGCATCTACGGACACCCATTCCTCGTGGAACTTCGCGAAGGCATTTGATGGATGGGACGCCGTCTTCGACAAGCTGTTACGCGGCCTCGAGGACAAAGCCGCTCAGGTTCGAACCTTCACCTTCGCCAGCATGCTTTACCTCACAACCAATTCCAGGAACGGCGCACACGTTCCGGGCATGTCATCCGCCCCATGGTAGAGGTGACTCCTCCGGAAGAAGACATCAATATCGGTGAGTTGCTGCATATAGGGTTCTTTCTTTCCGTTCATGTCTAATGACTCAACAGTACCCTCACAATCGAGTGACAACGTGCTTGACCAAGAACAGATAGCTCGAAACGTCCAGGCGCTCAAGAACAGATTGCGTGGTCGAGGTGGCCCACCCGGCCGACGTGGACGGGGTCGTGCGGACGTCGAGAACGGGAGGGATAGTCTCCCCGGTTCAGAGTACGTCGTCTTCATCCACCACCGCAGTAATGTCCCAATACGAACTATTGTGCTACAGCTCCGAGACTCCGTCCAAGTCAAAGCGGAAAGCCAAAGCTCAGCGTAAGTGGGGCGATGAGGCACCTACCGAGTCAGACATGGCCTCGCTCGACTTCAGCTACGACAGTTCAACGTCGGATTCGCATATTGCTCCTCCGGTTGACTTATCTGCGCTCGTCGATAACGGTTCTCTCGGCACGCGTACTCAGGACGGGCTATACGAAGTTCGCGACTGGGAGTTCGCGCAGTCGCAAGGCGGCAAGAGTGCGGATGATGTCATTGCGGAAGTACTCAAGAAGAGCGGACAAGAGCCTCCCAAACCCAGCTCGGGTTCGCTGGGCGCACTAGGCTCTATCTTTGCGCGTCTGACGGGCTCAAAGGTGCTCACGGAAGAGGACCTGAAGCCTGTCTTGGAGGCGATGAAGCAGCATCTCATGAAGAAGAACGTTGCGAAAGAGATCTCTGACAAGATATGTGAAGACGTCGGCCAGAGTCTCGTGGGCAAGAAAGTCGGCGGGTTCCAGAGTCCGTATTCTTCGTCCTCAGTCACTTTGCAACGACGTTAATTGCCCGTGATTTTTGCTGCAGCAACGAACTCTGCGGTCAGGCAGGCACTTGCCAATTCCATTACACGTATCCTCACACCGAAGACGTCAACAGACTTGCTCCTTTCGATACGGACGAAGCTATCCGCGCCGGTAGCGGCCTCCCAGCAACGGCAGCCGTACAGCATCACCTTCGTTGGTGTGAATGGAGTAGGGAAGAGTACAAACCTGTCCAAAGTCTGCTTCTGGCTCATCCAGAACGGGTTCCGCGTGCTCATTGCGGCGTGCGACACCTTCCGGTACGTCTAACGGCTTGTGTACCTTGGACAGGCGAGATTCTCACATTAGTCCGCGCATGTCATAGGAGCGGCGCTGTGGAGCAGCTGCGAGTGCATGTTCGTAACCTCGGCATGCTCGGCGTCGACGGCGCGACGAACAGCAAGGGTCGTGTTGAATTGTATGAGCGCGGGTATGGTAAAGATGCCGCGGGGATCGCGAAGGAAGCCATCAGCTACGGTACGCCTTCCTAAGTTCTCTTCCTCCATTCTTGCAACAACTAATGAATGATCGCATCCTCTTCGTCACAGCGCGCGATAACGACTTTGATGTCGTGCTCATCGATACTGCGGGGCGTATGCAGGACAACGAGGTCTGTGTGCCAGTATTGTGATTCTCGCGAATTTATATCTGACGTCCCCTGTCTTTGCCTGTGCAGCCATTGATGCGTGCTCTGGCGAAGGTATGTTGTGATTCTCATGTCATATAAAATGCTCCTTCCCTAGCTTCCGTCCCGTTCTTCTCGTTTGATCAACCGACTTCGCTGAATGCTGATGTTGACGCCTTCCTCCCCACCGCAGCTTGTTGCAACGAACAATCCAGACAAAATCATATTCGTCGGAGAGGCGTTGGTCGGCAACGAGGCTGTTGACCAGCTAACCAAGTTCGACCGCGCACTGCGCGACTTCTCGGCCGCCTCGGGTGGTCAGGAGCGCGGCATCGATGGCATGCTTGTTACGAAATGGGACACCGTGGATGACAAGGTGCGTTGCTCGCTGGCTCTCCGTTCCCCTATTTTTCTGCCGCTGTCGCAAGTCTTTACGGCAGCGCGTGCTGCGTGCACAAGGGGTTGGCGGGTATGGGAATTGTTGAAGGCAAGATCACTGACGATGGGTGCCTCGTCCCTTAGGTCGGCGCGGCATTGTCCATGACATATGTTACGGGGCAGCCCATCATTTTCGTTGGATGCGGTCAGGTACGGGCATCTTGCTGTCGTTCACCGCTATCTCTTCTTCTGCTCACTCCGCCCGATTTGTTCTGTCCTGCAGACTTATACCGACCTCAGGCAGCTGCGTGTTGGGAACGTCGTGCAGGCCATTCTCAGCGACTAGTCAGCAAATTTACTCCAGCTTCTATCAATTCCCGGTTTCTCTGATGTGCTACATGTATGTACTAGATGCGTAGTGATCTCCGTGCTGTTACTGCTGTATATCATTATTTGCCGGTACAGCATCATCACTCCACCGACCGCGATCGCTGCCCGCGCATGCCATTGGAACATTGGAACGTCCTACATCTGCATCATGCACGCTGAATATGCAACAGCAAATCCATCGATCGTTCAAACCAGAACGCTCCGATTGCGGTTCTTGCATCGTCGACGTCGCAGTTGCAGCCGCCGCCCGACGCCTCCACCGCCTTTGATCTGCGACGCTTTGTTCCTGCGTTTACAAGCCGGCGGTGACACTTTGTCCAATCGTGTCGAAAACGCCGGTGCAGAAGCGCGGATCACTGATGTGCACACCCATCTATCGTGTCGCAGGTTGTTCTCCTGGTCTTCCCTTGTTTTCCTGCAGCGCACCCGGGTAAGTCTGGCGAACCAGCTTTGCCAATCCCACACGAACGACGAGCCCTTCCCGTCCCGTACAATGCCGTTGCAGCGACCTGTTACCGTGAACAATGCCACGGGCGATACTACCCCGGTTCGGCGCTTTCGACACCCATCAACTCTTCGCCGCATACATCGCAGTCCGAGTTAAACCTAGATGTAAGTCCCGAGGCCGAGATGTCCTGACTCCTCAGGCACCTTTCACCTTCTCCGCCCGGCATGACATGACATGTCTTATCAGGTCCTATCCCAAGCGCACGCGGTCACGGCCATACCGACATGCATCGGTGTGATTGCGATACGCCGTTCGCGCCATCGCACGCGTAAGTATGTACGGGCGCGCAAGACCTGCATCACTGGTAAGTGAGTTACTACGATTATGGCGTGGTGAGCATCACCTGCCACGGAGGGCACCACGCTCAGCACTCGGGCCTGGCGTGTCCATGCCCCACTGTCCTATGTCTGGGGCTTGGCAGGGCGCCCATGTGCCTGTGTCTTAATACCGGCGTTCTCTTGTCTCGTGCTTATGATGCGTGCCCACCAGTATGCATACAGCGACTGCGACGCGACCTCAGGCGTCAGGTCTTCAGGATCGAGAGGCTGCTGCAGCGTCTTGCTCATATCTGGATATTATGATCACGTTGCCGTGGGTTGACAGCGGCCACCTTACATCAATGCACGAGACCATTGGCAATGCTTTACTGAATGTGCAATACCTCGAAGCGGCTGGCAGTGCTCGTGCGTTGATCTTGTGCCCTCGCCGTTCCTCCGGGATTATGTATGTAGCCTGGTGAGTACAGCAAGGTCGGTAGAGTACTGGTTCATGCACTGCATGCGTTCGGCGTCTGGGGTATGTATGTGCATTGTGCGGCGATACGACAACTTGAACAGCTTGCTGGGGGCCCTAGAACTGCTCCCGCCGCCGCACATCAGGCTTCGCTGAGTTCTCAGCAGAATCCGTACGTTCTGCATTTTGCGTTCTGCCCTGTGTAGCTCAAGCTTATTCAGTCCACAGTGACACACGCATCAGACGGCGCAATTAGCAAACCATAGAACCACCCCGGCACCTCTCGGATATAGACCGCGCTGCTTGAGTGACGGGGTGCGCGCGCGCACCACCCGAGTCCGCCTTCTGTGGTCGTTCTAAGCAGCTAGAGGCTGATTTGGTGGAACGGTGATGAGCTGGCTGTGAGACGTGACTCAGGCTCAGCTGGATATCCGGAGCGCTTCGCGGTGCGAACAATCGCGCTGCCTTGATGTCTTCGTGTTTCATATGCGTGCAGTTTCCGGGATGACCTACATTATAGACGACCATACATAAGCAGAGTCGCCGCGTAGCGCCAATCCTCACATGGCTCCCATTCATGCGCTCATATGCGCGACGCTATGGGAGTGAACAATACCGGTACGAGTGTGGCGATATTGGCCCCGATAATTCGACAGTGACCGTGTACAGCCGAAGCGCATGCTCGCGCCCATGAGACTTTGGAGCTGCCTCAAGGCAAGAGGGTGAGTACATGCTAGTACATGGCGAAGTTCATCTTCGCGTAATACACCTGCATCGAGGCGCGTGCACGCAGCTACGTATGTATGTCCACCTCCCACCCCCATCTGTTACTGTATGCACAAGCGTGAACCACGTGGGTCTATATCCGGTCGTACAGCATGTGGAACGCCCACCGTGACCTAGACGAATACTAATACAAGGTTGACGTCGCGATATCTGGGTTTGTTGCAGAGATACTTGAGTTCAGCCCCCACACGCTGTTGGTAGTTGGTTTGAACGTTGGCATCTCGAACGATGGAGGTACACGCCCGCCAGACGCGTCCCACCATATCTGGTGGCCGCGCGCTGTCAACGAAGAGTTCAGCCGGTACACTTCATCGGCGTGTGGTGCTAGCCGCGATCATCCGGGCTGACACCATGTATTCGGGGAGATAGATGCAACTGTTACTGCACCAATGACGCCGACGCGACGATGTATGTACGTACTTGGGAAGTACTGCAGGTGCTGATCGGTCAGCTTCAAAAGCCGCACTAATTTCAACGCAACATGCACCATCGTTCGAGCAGATGCAATCCACATGTCATATATATGTGCGCCTCCACGCATCGTACAACTTGAAGGCATGCGTGCCTCCAATCAATATCCAGCCCCAGAACTCAGAAGCCAGTCATGCCGCCACCACCTGATTCTGAATCAACTCAGCGTCAGATGCACAACAATAGCAGGCAGGCAGGATATCTGTCTCCGGTAGAGACCCCGGGCGCGCACGTCAGCCTCGACGTTCTCGATAGTCAGCCGCCTGCCTTCTACATGACTTCCTTCTCATCGCGATGCTTCACAGGGTTCACGCTATGTGCTATGCACGCACGTACGCACGTATGCACGCCATCAGCGCCCACGCGTCAGAGACGGGGGCGGCAAGGTACGGCGGCGGGAAGATGATGATATGCGGAAGATGGTATACTGTATAGACATGACAGCGGGACGGCCCTGTCAGTATTCCAGGCCGGGCGCCATTAGGACGAATCGAACGTAGAACGCAGGACGTGTGCATTAGTAGGAGGTTGCGGACACAGAGGGGCGCTGGGGTGCGATGCGAACTTCGAAGAACGCTAGATGCGTCGCTGGTGACATGTATGGTATTGCTGACTGCGGTGCGCTATCGTGGGCAGCGAAGCTCCTGTTACGCGTGATTGAATTTGTTAGTTGAGGTGGATGCGACGGATGCGAACGAGTGTTAGTGGATGGTTGGGCGGCACAAGGGCCAACGGGTTGGCGTCGGCTAGCGCTGGAAGGGCGGGACAGGACCGCGAATGGGGCAGCCGCGGGGCGCGAGGAACGCGGGAGCTAAGCGACGGACAGCCGGTCACGGTGATGGCGCGTCGGGGTGACGTCCATTCGGAGGCACGCCCGCACTTCGATGAATGCGGCGGCAGGCCTGGCTTAGCCTGGCTCGCCAGCGACGGTGGTACGACAGGTGGAGTGGGGTTCTCAAGACCGCGGTRTGCTAGTCGTTCTTGTCGAAGCAGACAAAGTGACAACGGTCTTCGGGTCGTGCCCGCAGCTATGCCGTCATTCTTGAGACTTTAGACTAAGATTGGGATAGAGAACAGGGATACCGACATCCACCGCCCAGCACCAGGCACTGTGATGACGACGATGACCGGGATCCGCGTGGGTGAGCGTCGCCAAAAGGACGAGGAGGGNACTGCGACTCTGCGAGCGGTCGCGCGCGCGCACGGTCGTGCATGACCAACGGACGCCGCCGGTATACAGCCGCCGCGCCAGTGAGGACACGTCCATTCCTGCGCAAGCCTTCGACTCTCCCATGCGAGCCGCCCAGCCGCAGATCGCCCGCCCTCGCCGATGGCGCCGCGCTCCAGCCCATCGGGGCGTCGCATTGCCACGCGCCCCGCGTGTAGCCCTGGATGATTGAATGTTGCAGGGAGAGAGGAGCCTCAGAGGGGGAACTMTTCACGTCCAGTGGGAGTTCCAGGTTCCAGGTCGGAAGGGGCGCCAATCGTGCATAGAGCGCAGCAGCAGCTTATGCTCCAACAGTAGCGACAGTAACAGAACTCAGGAGAGACAGCGCTGCGGAATCGCCGCACATACGACACGGACGGCGACACGTCCCACCTTCTTCGTCTCTCTATTCCTGTGCTCCGGGAAGCCGCGTCGTATCGCTGCTGATGGACGGGCGCGCGACCAGCTCGCCAGATACGAACGGAGAGCCCGGTCGGCTGACGCAGCGAGGCCAAGACACGGCGGTGCGGGCGGCGCCTCGACGCCTCAAGGCCACCCCATGAGTGCGTCCTCGCGTTTCGGACGTCCGGCACATGTCGGGCAACGTTCAACGGGAGGGGAAGCCCATCCCGAGTCTATGAGGCTCATGGCGAGTACTTCGGGCCTGTGGCGCCAAACCGTCAGCGCGAGAAGCCTCGAGAAGCGGCCGCGTGCGCGCCGAAGCAGTCTACTTGGAACGCTCTACTCACACACATTTGAACGGGTTCTCGGGCTTCGCCTCAGATCCGGGGCGTGCGTGTCTGTATGTGTGGGCTGACCGGGAGAGCGCGTGGGTGATGGTGTCCAGTTAGGGTGGGTGGGATAAGGTGCGGTTGCGGAGCGAGAACGCAAAATGACTGCGAGCGAGCGATATCAGGCAGGGATGCGACGTGCGGATGCAGATGCGAATGCGAATGCGTAGTGTACAATGCGGGATATTGTGTGCGAAGTCGCGGCAGAAAAAGAAGAGACGAGGCGAAAAGGGTGCGACAGCAACGGTGGAAACAAAACGAGGAAGGTGCGGCCATATGATGATGATGCCCCATCACGCGGCGGATTCCCCGACTCTGCGGTCCAACTCCTAGGATAGATGGGATTGCAATTGCAGGATTATCAGCGGCCTACCGCACGCGATGGCGTCGCGAGAATGCCGCAGCCGGATGGCGCAGCGCAGCAGCCACGGGCGCTGTGGAAGCTGCCAGTACTCCTGCGGTGCTTGTGTTTCCCCAAGACGGTGTCGAGTCCCAGCGCGGCATGCCTGGTACGCCGATCGAGCGGCGTTTGGCGGGCACGGGGTGTGGCTCCCGCTGCGCCGAAGAGCACTGGTTGTCATCCGAGTATTCATCATCCACTTCGTCCCTGGACCGCTTGCGCTTGTGCGGGCGGTGGGTGTAAGGTGGGTGTGAGAGGTCCTCGTCTTCGTCTGGCAGGTCGTACATGAGGAATGTGGGCGAATGATACGGAAGTGGGATGGGCGCCACAAGAGGCGCGTTACAAACAACTTCCGCAACCTCCGGGGAAGGCGAGAGGTCGCTGTCGCGTGAGATGGCAGAAGAGGTATCCGAGCGCGCCACAGAATCTAGGGGACGGTCCAGAGCGCAAAGTTAGTACATGGTCTGGGTTGACTATATGCTATGACATCAGAGCTTACAACCGGCGGGCGCGTCGTATTCCTTCTGGGGGTAACGATGGAAAGGCAGCAGAAAATCAGGCGGGCCCGAGGGCCAGAAAGAGGGCGGATGAGAAGGCCCTGCGTTGGTCCAGCTTGAAGGGGCGAGTGGGGACGAGAAAAGGGCAGACTGCGGTGCCTGAGGGGGCCAAGACATGTGGTACTGGCTTGAGCTTTGAGCATACATTGTTGGCAGTGGAGGGAG
>JAPEVG010000028.1:22310-164200 GCA_029747595.1 Trametes cubensis | reverse complement strand
CTCCGAGCCCCCTCCCTCACAAGCCAACCTTCCTCCGTCCATACCCATACCGCCCTCTCCACCCACTCTTCTCTCCGCCCTCCGCTCTCTCTACCTCCACATCAGCCGAAACCCGGCTGATAAGGGCACCGTCGCTCCCCGCGCGTTCATTGAGAAACTAAAGGAATTGAATGAACTCTTTCGTGGTTCCGCCCATCAGGACGCTCACGAGTTCCTCAACTTCCTCCTTAACCGGATCATGGAGGAGATGGAGGACGACAGGCGCCGCCTCGGCTCTACCCCCAACGGCGTTGTCGAGGATCGTACGTACAATGCGTCTTGACACCTGTCTCCTTGCGCTGACATTGCCACAGTGGCCAACTCGGTCGCGACCCTATCCACGAACCCGCCCGCATCCACTTCAACCGCTGTTGGTAATGCGGTCAACTCAACAATCGTCCATCGGCTATTTGAGGGCGTGCTGACGAGCGAAACGCGCTGTCTCACGTGCGAGACCGTGTCCTCCCGCGACGAATCCTTCCTCGACCTCTCGATCGACATTGAGCAGAACTCTAGCGTGACTGCATGCCTCCGGCAGTTTAGCGCGAGCGAGATGCTCTGCCAAAAGAACAAGTTCTTCTGCGATTCCTGCTGCGACCTCCAAGAAGCCGAAAAGAGGTGCGTTTAATCTCCCAGACCAACGTGTCTGCCCTCATCCCGCCACCACAGGATGAAGATCAAGAAGCTCCCAAACGTATTGGCCCTTCACCTCAAGCGGTTCAAATATCAGGAGGACGTTGGCAAATACATCAAACTTGCCTATCGCGTCGCGTTCCCACTCGAGCTTCGACTGTTCAACACTGTCGATGACGCCGAAGACCCCGATCGACTCTATGAACTCTTCGCCATTGTCGTTCACATTGGAACGTGCGTCCGTCACTTCTATTGCCCGATAGGGATGTTTGTGCTCATCCTTCCCAGCGGCCCTTATCATGGCCACTACGTAACTATCATCAAGGCACGGGGCTCGTGGATGCTCTTCGACGATGACACCGTCACCACGATCAAGGAGTCCGAGATTCCAAAGTACTTTGGTGATTCGAACAGCGGGTCTGCCTATGTGCTCTATTATCAAGCCGTCGATCTCGACCTGACCGCGCTTGGCCTCAAGTCGCCTACACCACCCCTAGCCTCAACCACATCGACCGATATCGGTTCAACCGTAGGCAAGCCAGTCAGCCTCGCCACCGCCGAGGTGAACGAGAACGGGCATCCGGTGCCTGGCTCGCCCGCTCCCGCTATGCCACCTGGGCTCATGGAGGAGCCAGACTCGGATACGAGCGACTCGCCCACCCCCGCTACTCCTGCCACCCATCCGATTCCGCTCTCTACGCCAAAGCCACCTCCTGCGCCCATTCCCCCTAATCTAGTTGTATCCATACCTCCCTCAGGCGCCTCATCCGCTACTATGCCGGCGTCGCCTTCACAGCCACAACATAATCATACACTGGGCGGCCTCTTCCACAGCTTGCGACAGTCACCGTCGTTACGCCTGCGCTCCAACGGCTTCTCAAGCAGCAGCAGCGAGAACCGTCGCAGCACGCACGAGGGTTCCAATTCAACGACCCCTTCCTTACCATACTCTCCATCATCCCGCCGTCCGCGGACGGCACAATCCACGGCGTCTACAGCGGACACTAGTCACCAAACGCACGAAGGCGTGCCATCCATGCCATCATCACCCATTCCCTCAAAGGGTCACACATTCCCGAACGGTTTGTCCACGCCCACGTCCAAAGAGAAGGACCGCGGGCCGGAGAAGAAATCGAGCGCGTGGTTCAAGCGCAAGAGCTCGCGGCAAGATAACGGCACTCCTGGAATTCTGTCCCCCATCTCAAGCCCTTCGGGCAAAGACTGGCACACGCGGTTAGGCCGGCGCGGATCTGAGGCAGCCATGTCCGACGCGACGGCGTCTCCCGCCATTCCGTCTTCGCCTGTCGCGCCCTCCGCGTCCGTGCCCGCATTCGCTTCCGGATCGACAGCGGACGCCTCGCTATCACCGCTCGCGGTGCACAAGAAGTCGTCCCCGGAGCTGTCGCGGAGCATCAAGCGCGAAAAGCGTTCCTCGGGAGCGCACTCGAAGCTTCCTCCACGACCTTCTACCGCGGGTGCGCGGATAGGCGGGTCGAGCGACTTCAGCACGCGCCCGTCCTCGACTTCCCTTCCACCTCCTCTCCCACCCTTACCGGGCTCCCCGACATCGCCTGGCGCGAACGGGGATGCTGCTGGGCCGCTGCTCGGTAAAGACCAGGGCACAGAGAACGGAAACGCCTCCCCGGAAGCCCACTCATCCACAGCTGATCCCAGCCCACCCCCAGTTTCCAATAGCCATCCTCCACAACCAAGTGCGCAGCCCATCCCCGTTGCCCACACATCATCGCACTCGCCTCCGCGCTCGGACAACTACCCGTTCGTCGCGACGCCCCAAGGCGCAATCGGGCTTGGCTTCTCTTCAGGATTCGGAGGCACTGGCGGCGGAAGCGTTGCAGACACGCCCGTCGTGCCGTCGAGCGGTATCCACGGGCACGGGCACAGCAATGGAACGAGCAATGGCAGCGGGGCATCTAATTGGAAGCGTGCGACGCGCAAGCTGAGCCTCACCGCACCAATGCTCGGGCTGGGGCGTAGGGACAAGGACAAGGAGCGGGAGAAAGAGCGTCTGCGGGACAAGGACAAGACGCATGCACCCCCGTCGTCATTCGCGCGCTGAGCTCGACGTGCTTTAGCCTTCCTCACGATCTCGTACCCATCACTACGCTATGCCTTGCATGCGTCCAAGCACGCTCACCCCGCGCTCGCGCCTCATACTCTTGTGCGCATACCGCACGCCGCCTCGATATCCTTATGTCATTTTCGCTTTCGCCAGCCACCTACCACTACACCGCGCGTACATACCGCCCTGCGCCCGCGTACGCGCTCTCGTGCGACGACGGGCCTTGGAGGGCATGTGGAGAGATGGACGCCTGTTTTGGGTATTTACGACACAATGTATATTCTATACGTAGTAGTGTTCCACGCCGTAATGTATTCGTACTATGTTTTAACGGACTACACGTATGCATGGAGTTGAATGTATGGGGCGGCGCGAGATGGGCCCGTATGAGATTGGTCGAGATCGGGTGAGAAGCGCAGGATGACAGGTCTCTCCCTACCGCGAGGGCAATCACTACAAGTTGAACGACTCGTTGCTAGTGCGCAGTAGAGGTCGAGATCGAAGGCCGGACACGGACGATCACATCTCCTCAAGTACGTCGATTGTAACATACACCCGCATTCCGGGGGCTAGCCCAGGTACTGCAAGAACTCAAGAGGTTGCTCGACTCCGAAGGCCCAAGTTGGACGCGGTCGTCCAACAAAAAANCGCATCAAGGGGTTTCTCACCCGCCCGCGCTAATTCTAAATAGCGATGACGATCAATAGACTGGTTAGCATTCGCTGTGGTGTATATCGTCCAGGAAATTCATAGGCTAATGTTGGTATGTGATGGTAGCGTACGGTCTCGCTAGGGTACAGATGGCGTGCTTGTGGAGGAAGATTGAGATGCAAGAGGTAAGCGAGAGAGGAAGGGCATGTAACAAAGACGTGCGTGGTAGCATATGCAGCAAGGAATAATGTTAGAGTACGAATTACGCATCCTCGATACTCTCCGGATTGAACCTGTGGACGGTCTCGATAGCGTTACAGCCTTTTCGCACAAAGACCAGCTGTGGTGTTTGTATATCAGTGGTTGGACATCAATGCTCGCAAGGCGTTGTCTTACCATGTACGGGTTAGCTGTGGAGCCTGTGGTATCGGCGAGAACCTCGTCCTTGGCGACGGCTGTGACATCAGAATCGTTGTACTTGAACCACGAATCAGGGTGATTGGGTAAGTTGCGTGAGTAAAAGAAGTAGTGGCCCCATGACGGTGATGATCCACGGTGGATGAAAACCGAGGTGAGCTCGTAAGCTGCCGACGTGTCGTCCTTCCAGAGATCTTCAAGCTGCTGCTTGAGACGTACGGTCTTCTCTCGCTCTTGTTGCAACTGCTCTGTGACAAGCGCCTCATCCTTCCGTAGAGATGTGACAAGCGCTTCGTCGGAAGAGATATCAGGGAGGACTGTTTGACTTGATAGGAAGTCCGCCGTATTCTTCAAAGCAGATGCGAAAGGAGCATGCTGCGACGTTGTTGAGCAACCCAGACGTGGTCATCTCACTGATCGCTGGCTCACCTTTCCCTGAGTAAGCTTATAGACGCGATCGCGTGCAGCGGAGAGCTCGGCTTGGATCTCCTTCGAACGTGCCTTCTTCTCCGGATTCGCGCTATCCAAAAAGCGATCCATATAGATCGTTTCTCCAAACTTGACGTACGCCTGAGACTTGTACGCTTGCTGCGTCTCGCGGTTGAATTGTACGCGCTGAGGGCATGAACGTCAGGGCATAGCACACGAATATATACACGGACTAGACGAACCTGGAGCTGAATCTGGAGCAATGGCGGTAGGTCGACCAAGGACACTTCCATGCGCTTCTTCTGGCCGCCAAGCTCAACAACGTCATCAAAGTACCTTGCCAGGCCATCGTAGAGATCAAAACCCTCGTCTGCCACGTTAACATGAAGGTGTGAGAATAGATCTTCTTTCTCATGGATCGACGATTGGTGCAGTGCGTCGTCCACTGGTGAAAGGGAGGTGAGGCGCTGCTTCTTTTTCCCATAGAACAACCTGCAAGTATGATGAGCTATCGTATGATCACCTCACGAAGGATTATGGCGCACCTCTTGATAGGACTCGTTTTGTCATCGTCAGAAGTCTCCTTGCCTTGGAAATCAAGCAAAGCAGTCTCTATTTGGAACATGCAGTTATCCATGCATTCAGAGACATCGTGTTGACGCCCTGTAGCAATGTCAGAATGCCCGCTCAATCAAGTCGTACCGTATGACATACCGAACATCATGACGGAATCGTCTGTTTGTCGAGGCTTCCGAGGCGGGAGTGGGGGCGCTTTGCTGGCTTGACTCTCATCCTTCATCTCTACATCGGCTGAAGGTTCCGGGGGCGGCAGTTTAGATGACGACGCGATGGCATCTTCAAGAAACTCGGTCGCGTCCTGCGCTTGGTGCGTGGGTGACGAAGTCAAGGTTTTTGCGGCTTCCATGCGCTCAGAGGGACTAGCGACAGGGGCAGATGCATCGACTTCCATGCTGGAATCGAGATCTCTACTGCGTTTGCCAAGCACGCTCCCTGTTGGACTCTGGAGAGGCGAGGAAGACACGCGGTCGTATGTCGGCCGAGGAGCCAAATCGTCAACGAGGGTAGCATCAGTATCGTTTGAGGAGTCGGTGCCTGCCTTGTCTACTTCGTCCTCTTCCTCGTCCTGCGTTGTCACGAGGGCCAACTTAGCCAGCTCAATCTCGGGTGTGATCGCCGGATTCTCGCAATACTCCATGTTGAAGAACAGCCCTGCCAAAAGGTTCACGACTACAAGCCAGTGAGCAAACCAAGTTCGCGTGAAGTTATTCTCCGCCTTACATTTCTTGGAACGCATAATTTCCCGTCGTGTGACGAGACGTCCGCCTACACGGTGCCGTTTCAAATCATCGTCGGTGAATTTGCTCTCGTCCAGTGCCTTGGTATCTGCCTGGGCAATTGAAATGATCGCCTCGCGCAAGTCTTTGATCGTGTAGAAGTACTGGAAGAGATCAGACATTGATAGGACATCTTTCCACCCTTGTAACGCTTCTTACCTGGAGTAACGAGTTCAAATAACACGTATTACCAAGTTGATTCAGTCCCCGAGGCATATCTGGTGTGGTGCTGGTCACGGAGGTATCGCCCGCTATCGTCATCATTCAATATCAAACCATTGTGACAAGACAGGGATAAACGTACGATCTTGCCCCGTAGCAAGGAATTGACGCAGACGATCACTGTTCGTCACTTCGGCGATGACACTCAACGCTTCTCGCATCCTCTCCGCCTGACTGGGCTGGTCCTCGACCTTCAACAGTTCATTCAGCCAATGCTGATGATAGTACGCCATTCTACATACCCGCATCGAATAGACAGTCAGAAGCATTGTCTCATCGACATCTCTGGGGACCTCCAGCGTCGTGTACGCTGTATCTGGTGACATGCCAGAGCCCTTCTCATCGCTCCACACCTTGAGCAACTTCTCGCTGCCTCTGTGTTCTGCGATTAGCCTCAGCGCGTCGTTGAGCTTCGCTCGTCGATTGGCGGCATTGCTCGGGTCTTGCCATGCCCTTTGTCGTGCACTGCGCCATGCCTGCGCAATGAAATCGTCGTCAACCTCGTTATCAAGCTCTACCTTGACCTCGCCATCACGCCCAAAGCCGAGGATTTTGGCAGCTTCAGACAGATCGTCTGGTGTGAAACGGAATCGCGACCGTTCCTCGACTATGAGCGTCTGCAATTCTGAAGGAACGTTCTGACCAAGCTGGATCATGGTGTTGATGATGGCGTAAAGGTGGGTGAAGTAAGTCATGGTGTTTGCGGGATCGCACCGACATTGTGCGAGGTAGGCGAATATGAGAAGTTCTATGAGTATGTTAGTATCACATTGCGAGCGATAGGTGTGACAGCTTGGACAAACCAGGTGAATAGGTGCTCGGTGTCATGCCAAGGATCTTCCACGCATTCTCTAAACCGGTGTGATTGGACAAGACCGGGGGTAACAGTCCGCGCGGAACTGGCAATCGAGTCAGTGCTGATACGCGTCATACACTGAAGGTAACGATGCCTCACTTTGTGATACATGGGCGCCAATACCAACCTGGTACATGTCCCTAGCGCTCTCCGCCTTCACGAAGAGTACCATAGGATTGTAGCCGCCGAGCGAATCCTCTGTCGAAGTTTGAGTGATAGCTTGCCATACAACGCGAGATACTCACTGGATTTCTGATATACGGTGAGCCATGCGCCCACTTCTACCCAAGCACGCAGGAGCAACGTCCGTGAAGCCTTCCCCTCGGGCGTCGAGGGATCAATGGGAGGCGGCTGAAGAGCCAGCTCGGATGCGCTTTGGCCTTGTTGTAGATCTTGTAGAGGGAATCCAATCGTCTTGAAGACTTGTTGACTGGCAAAGATTAGCGGACGTCTCACCGGGCGTACTGTACACTCACACTGGAGGGCTCCAGCCTACTTTGCTTCTGAACTTTGGCCTACCCACTGGAAGTGAGCGTTGCTCGTCTCTCCAGAGGCGATTGTCGATGACGCTACTGGATTTGAGCTACGTGCAAGGGCGATAGACAGACATCCGACTCACGTCAAGATCGTCTCCCAACCCGCCACAACAGTTGCTCTCGGTGTCTTATCAATAGCTGGATGACTCAGTTTGTCACGCGTAAAATCGTCCACGAGATTGGTAGGGATAACACCAGGTATTACGTCGGATACCAAACAATATAACGAGCATTGACAACAAAGGTAGAGGTCCAAGAGTAGTTCGCCGCGAGTGTAGGGAGGATTGAGTTTGGTAGCATCTACAGCCTTCTCATATCGATGCCAGTGGTGGGTGAGGTTGGTAGGACCGAATGGCTGTTCGCCGTCCCCAACGCAAGAGACAGTTCGTTTCCGCCTGGCCTGATCGGGCAGAGGCGTACTAAACTCCTTGACGAGGGGCGGGAGAACGGTGGAACTTTTCCACTGGAGGAAGACCCAGCCGTTGTGCTCTTTGCAATAGTACGCGTTCGGGTGCGGGATAGCTGCTCGCAATTCGTCCGCGCTAGGCACATGGGATGTGGTCGAGGGCGTGTGTGGCTGAGTGATGACCGAGTACAGCGCGTGGTTGGGATCGTGGAGCATCTCCGCCATGAGAGGTGGGAGGACGCCAGGACCTGGTCTGGCGGCATGAACGACAGGATCGTACCAGTGCAATTCCTCGTTCTCATCGCGTCCGTCAATGGGGACCTTGCGTATGGATCCCATGTCTGTGTCTCCCCAGTTCACAGCTGCATCCCAATCGACGTTAGACTCGCCCCAAGCGTTGGAGGGGTCCCACGGAGTAGGATCGGCAGGGATCGGTTCCTCGTCCATGACCAACTCGGGTTCTCTGAACGGCGACTTCTCCGGAGGGATATAGGCAGTATGAGAGGACCCTGGAGCCTGAGAAGAGCCGTAGAAAGACGCAGGATCAATTGGTTTGTGAGAAGAGGTCGTGGCTTCTGGGCTGGGACGCGACTGCGGTGGCGTCTGCGGGCTTTTGTCCGCGGTAGTTGCCCTCCTGCGGAGGCCAGGCGAAGAACCGGTGTCTTGAGTCATCCTGAAGGTGTTCTTTATGCTGTTTTTGCAAATGCTGCTGAAGATGCTAGAACGCGGCTGGAGGGAAGAGAGGACGGAGGGAAAGAGAGGACTTGGAGGAGAGGACAGAGATTGAGCAGTGGCCTCGCGTCCCTTTCGCCTTTCCTGTACACAACACGTGCCCAGGCACAAGTGTCGTTCCACATCGGGCAGGTCCTGTAGATGCGCAGCGCCGAGTCCTGCATTAACCATCGAATTGTTTTTCGGCCTAGTATCTCACATCAATAAGAGGTGGATCGCTTTACTTCACGGCAGCACATAATAGTATTTAGAGACCGATAACTCTGCCTAACAAGGGCGGCTGACATACTCGGACTCGGAGGCTAGGTCATAAGCGTACTACACAAGTCCGTTGTTTCCTGACCGGCAAATAACGAGGTTCTGCGCATGTCTAACAGTTCTTGGAAAACGGCGAAACCGGCATATTCGGCTTGAGCTGCTTGAGACGCTGAATTGCAGGGTCATCGTTGCCTACGTCCTCCGTGGTAGTATGATTTGGTGGGCCTGGGCGTGTTCGCTTGAGTTCCTGGAAAAGCTCGCCTGCTTCCTCGTCGCTCAGGTCCTGAATGCAGCGTTCTACATAGATAGCACGCTTGTCGCCAGTATACGCCCGCAAGAGATAGCACAATGCGCCGGCATCAAGTCGCACTTTGCACTTAGGCTGCTCCACCGCGTCAAGTTCCCAATCTTCCAGGGTGGAGTGAAGGCTGTCGGCGTGTTTCGCGTGCGTTCTCGTGTAGAGAGAGAGGCGTGAGAGGTAGCTTCCGACGGTGATAACCCTGAATATGAGGTAAGCGAGGGGGGNACTTGAAGGGGCAGTTGCTGGAGAATGTGGGGCAGAACGCCGTCCCGACCCAGAAAACCGCCCAAATAGTGACGAAGGTGCTGAGAACCAAGCGAAGGATGGCGTTGAGATTGTAAACGAAGAGTAGCAGCGCTCCGATGAAGAACGCGACACCCAACTGGAGGAAGATTGAGATTCCTCCGATGATGGCGCCGAGTTTCCATCTGCATAGGCCAAGATAGCGGTGTTGGCGAACACGCATCAGGAGTTTGGGGTCCGAAGGCGTGCGAAGGGTGTATTGTCGAATCCATTCTTTGTAGAAGATGCCCATACCCGCCGCAAGCAGGCTGCATATTAAGCTTGCAAAGAGCAGGGAGTTCTGGAGAACGTCGGATGGTAAGGGCTGGAATGCGGCTGGTCCTACATCCGGAAGAGGCCTCGCGCCATCGAGCTGGGCGGATATTTGGCGTAAAAGCCCGATGATGACGGTATCGTTGTCAACCTGGAGATTCTTGTACGTCTCGAGGACGAAGGAAGTTACAACCGCAGAAAAGAGTGCGGCCTGAACAAGCGGTTATTAGTATTGGATCATAGACGTCATGTCCAACACGCACGAAGGTGACAAGCCCATCGGCCTGGTCTGCCCATGCGCTGACTAGCTCCCCCTCTCTCGCAGACAAGAGGTTCGAGCACACTTGCCATGCCTCGTTGCTATCAACACCTGCTTCGAGATCTCGATTCTGATAGCAAGACCCATCATGAGTGGGTGGTTGTGAGGAACCCCGTCTTTACGCCACTACTTACTATTTCTTCGTCGGTCCCAGGAAGACCCGAGTTCTGTGGTACTATTTCATCAGCGAGAGTACATCATCAACGTATTGTGCATTGTGTTGCGTACCGAGTACGAGGACTGGTGACGCGAGGACCTGAGCATAGTCATCGTGGTTCAAAGAATGAGGGAGATGTAGTAGCGATAGCCGGGATTCACTGTTGGTATATGTACCTCTAGCGTCCCCGACAGCGCAGTCACAGAATCGGGCGTTCTCTGCTCCCCGATTAGACCCTATCGAGATTCGCAGCCAACTTCGCACATTTCCCCCGTGATAAATCTGAGAAACGGCTTGCTTTGGTGAGCCGCGAACAATGCGCGCTCCTCGAGGCAGGTGAAGTATCATTGGCCTCACAATATTCCTCGGAGGCACTTGTCATCGGCCCACGTTGGTTCTCATTCTCGTGAGGACTTGTCGTTTCATCCCGCCCTTGCTGAGCTCGCCAGCGCCCTTTGCTACTCTGGTTGAGACGCAAAAAGGCGCGAGGCACAGCTAGGCCAGCGAAAGGGAATGAATTCGGTAATGAAAGGGGAAGGCCGAGTGGCCTTGCAGACGAGCAACTGACAGCCTCTATGGAGGAACACGATACTTACACAGTGGACTGTATTCCAATGCGGTTGACGTCGATCGGTCCACCACGCACGAGTGACGTTATAGTATGCTCCTCAGAGCGAGATGCCGATAATACAGTCGGGTCTTGGACTCGGAGTTCGTCAGAACGCGCACGCCACCGAGACAACGCCGGCGCAGCGCGATACATCACGAGTAGCTGGTGTCCTTGGTTTGCACAGTGCGAAGGTCAATATAGTAACGAAATGGCTTGCACGCACCCGCGAGAAGCGACGGAAACGCAGGATTGCGGCGGTGCGACATGGTCGTGGTCGAAGCCTGGTGAATCGTGTCTAGTCCTGATCGGGCCGCAGGGGGTAATACACTGCCACCGAGGGCACCGGAGCTCGCCGGCTGATCTCCACGTTCTTCTCTTTTTACAACGCAGCAGTGCTCGATCTGCATGCAAACGCTTTTCTGGTAGGATACTGTCCGGGCTAAGATACATGTGGCGGTATTTGCTACAACGTTGAGGTCTATGGCGCCTCTACAAACACTCCCAGCTCTGCTTCCCCATCGCGATCAGTCTGTTGAACAGCTCGTCCCGCCCCCTGATCGCCGTAAACACTTTCCGTTCCCCCCACCGATCTACGATCTCCAACCCGTCCACCACGTCCCTACCGGTCGCCCAGCCAACAACCAATCGACCCTTCCACCCAAACCCTCCCATCTTACGCAGCGAGACTATGTCCGACAACCCAATCGTCAACTCCGCCGGTAGGCCCTCGGCCTCGTCCCCACCTTTGCCAGGGATCTTGGACGGCGCCATGAGTGCGGACCGGATCGACTTCTCAGGTATCCACGACAAGCATGGCGACGCTGCAGCTGTGACGAGCAGGAGTCGGCCCTTCTTTCCGTGCAAGCGCCCCGAGAAGCTGGTTGGACCTTCTCGCCTCAAAGCTTCCTCGGCGCGTTCCTTCGCGAGCGCCTTCTCATCCGCGGTTTGTTCCACAGTGGCTGGGGTTACCCCCGCATTCAGATTGGTTGGAGGAGGCGCGACAGCACCGAGACGGCGTTTCGAATGCTCGTTCCCAACCTTGGCCTTGAGGTGGTCCACACCCAGAATGCCGCTTACACCAGTGTGTGCCGTCTTCTTGATCAGACCGAGGACCTTGCTGCCCTTCTTTTTCTTCTCTTTACCCTCCTCGCCGCCTTCAGCACTCTCCTGGTCGGTATGCTCTCCTTCGATGTCTTCGTTCGCGTACGCCCGCGGGTGATCTGGGTCCACACCGTCGATCTCGTAATTCTCCGTGTCGAACGCGAAATCGTGCTCCTTGAGCGCGTCTGCTGCTTGTGGTGGATGCGCAGACGCAGGGTTAGCAGCATCAGCCGCGGCAGCGGTGTGATGAGGACGCGCGATGGGTGGAGGGGGAAGAGGCGCCTTGGCGGCTTCCGCAATGCGCAGCAAGGTGAGCGTAAGTTGTGCGTTGGTGGGCACTCCCTTGAGCAACGTCCTCCTGAGTTCGACGAGCTTACGCCAGTGAGGGAAGCTATGGTTGATTTGGTGTGTGACTCGGGATATCACGGGCTGACTGAAGAATGCGACACCGATTGCAAAAGTGATGCACCGGACGATTAGGGCAGCAGGGACTACCAAGGACGCAATAAGCAGAGGTACGAGAATGCTCGCAAGACGAAGGCGCGCTGTGTATTTTGGGAACGGCGGAACGGGCTCGATCGCGCTATATGTCAGTTAGTAACAAGTATATGTTGACATGACAAAGGCGTACTCACTTGCCGAAGCGTTCCCAGGTATCAGCGATGTCGGCAAGAACCCTCATGACAGGCCGCATCTTCTCCCAGAGAGCACCTTCGACACTCTTCTTTGCAACATCAGCAGCGGGATCTTGCACGCCATTAGAATTTGCGGTATCCTTCACGTTCTTCGCGTGAAGCGCAAATTCACTTGGGTCCGGTAACGCCCCCGCTATCGAATCGTCACTGGCCCCTTCGGCCTGGTCGGTTTCGGTCTCCATCTCGCCTTCAGCATCCCCCTTGACATCCGCACGCGACTCGCCATACTTGCGCTTTGGCGAACCGCCCTGTCCCATGACGGTCCCAACGCCGATAGCTCCTAGCGCGGCGACGAAGTGCGAGGCCTCCTGTTCGACGGCTTCTCCCTGATGTGCTTCTGGAGCACCTGAAAGAGAGTCGCCGGAGCCGAGAGTGCCTGCACGCGGGACTTGAAGGTTTCCGGTAGACGCACTGACTGCAGCGAGCGGCGCAGGTGGGAACAACTTCATTCGGAACTCGGGGTGGAACATCAAAACAAGAATGGTGCCGACGAAGAGTGCTGGCAGGAGAGAGAAGTACCATGCGGCGAAATATGCCTATGGCCGCGTCAGTCTGCGGTAAGACCCCGCGTAAGATGACAAGAGACTCACAGCGCAGAACTTGGCAGTGCGTCGGGGTTCGTTCCAAGATCTAAGACGTGCAATGTGCTTCCCAAATGCCGCCATCCCGACGATCTACGCGCAAGAACATGAGAGAGTGCGTTATTCATTGGGCGAGAAAGGTACATACCACCGTCATGTACAAGCGTTCGATGTTGGCGCGCAGCTTATCCGGCGAAAACTCCTCGTCTTCGGAAATTTCGAGGTCAAGGAAACCTTCGGGAGGCGCGGGAATGGCTCTGACATGTTGCACTTGCTATGTGGATGCGGCAATGAGTGTCGTATAGGATGGGTCGAAGGTTTATGTGCAGACCTTGTTGAAACGCCTGATAAACATGAACAGGTCGTCGTTGGATATGCCCTTGATTAGGGTCGGAATGTGAATCGAATCTTTGCGCCAGCCAAGATCCTTGACCTCCGGATCGTCGAGTTCGGACTGAACGCGAGACGAGGTGGGTGGCATGGTGGTTCCTGTCGCGACGAGCTCGGCCGGGTCTGTTGAATGCGGGGTCGGCGGGCTAGGGGCCTCTGGAAGGGGTTTCATGACGGCCTCCGGTGGTGGAGGCGGTGGGTTCACATGAGATGCATCTTGAGCCGCAGAAGGAGAACCGTCCGAGGAATCTGTGAATGCCGTTGTGGTTGGTGAAGGAACAGTGTGCTCTGTCGTTGTGCGAGACTCAGGCGCGGGGTCGTGAACAACAGCGGTCGGGCCTGGGGCGGCAGACCCTTGGTTGCGAACGGTGATGTGATCGCCTTCGCTGCTCATGTCGTCGTCGTGGTGGTGGTGGATGTCGAGGACGAGGACGAGGAGGGAGCTATAAAGAGGTGGGATCTCCGATCTCCACCCATGACGCTGTGGCGCTCCTCGGCGCCTATTGGACGCGTCGCGACGCGTTGAATACAGCACTTGCCTCATCAAGCCACCGCGTCAGGGAGTAAACCCGATAATATATTCGCGACAGAGCAGTAAATGACTACTGGTACAGGAGGGGACAGAGAAAGGGCGGAATACACGCCAGCTTTCCTTCGAACAGCCCGACGGCTACAGCTACTACTACTACACATATTGCTAGCTCGACGAGCATCGCGTGCGCGCGCCCATCCAGCAGGAGCACTGCCCATGTCGTAGTACGGCGTATGTAGTATGCCAAAACGAAACTGCAGAAGCGGCCACCTTAAATAGCAGCCCCACGCTAGGGTCTAACATAGAGCTATATTAAATCAGGATGCGACGATGCAACGGGTGTGGAGCAGGTTGTGTACTAGAGCGTCTGTGGGTAGAATACTAACTTCCGGAGCTGGGGATGCGATGCGTGCTTCATGTTGAGGGCGTAAATGAGTGACTCGTGCGTGCGCTGTGCGCCTCTATGTCCGTGATTCGACTGATTTCCAATGAGGTGAGAAAGATACTGCGCGCCGGCAGCCTCGGCCACCTTGGGTGCATCTAGACGATCGTCTGGTTCGGCTTCTCCGTCTGTTTCGGTGGCGGGGCGGGTCCAGTGTTCGTCGGCGCGAACTTGCTGTGGCGACGGATCTTGTGCCCATACACACGCAAGACGAACGGAATGGGCGTCATCAGCAACGCGATGAATCCGAGCAGCGTCGTCGCCCAGCGCGGGTTCAGCTTCTCATACATCTGCGACGCGAACAGTGGGAACCCGGCGCCAAACGTAGACCGTGCGACGGTCATTGCTGATAGCGCACTCGCCGCGACGAACAAGTACGCATCGATCGCATAGTTGATAAGCCCGAGGAAGAGGAAGATGATCGCGAAGCCCATGGGGAAGCCCGCCATGAGTGGTGCCCAATACGAGATCGACGAGTACGACGTCCACGCGAACCAGAAGAACGAGATCGTGTAGATGGGTGATGCAAGCATGCACACTTCCATGCGATACTCTGGAGGGACGGGATGCGGCGCGAATTCCTTCATGAGCCTGGCGTACCGAGGGTTGAAGTAGAAGAGGTAGACGATCACGGCAAACACGGAACCGACGAAGATAGGGATGAAGGTAAGGCCAGATTCACCCGCGTTGAAGTGATGGCCCTCGGCGAAGACGATGGGGAACGCCTCAAAGAGGAGGTACATGACACCATAGACGAACTGATGAAGATCATGAGCACTCAAGAGTCATCCAGCAACGAATGAGATACTCACGCTCATGTACAGTGTCATGACGAACAACATCGGCTCACGGAAGAGAAGGACGAATGGTCTGCCGAGAACGTGCGAAATACGCTGCGACAATGCCATCTTGTTCCTCTCCAGAGGAGCCCAGTACCGGGTATCGCCAGTTTCCTTACGCAGACGCTGAGCACGTTTAACGAGAATGACAGGCCTAGAGAAAGTGTTTCAGCAGCTGTAGTAAGCTCGGGAGAAGTTGAATACTCACGCGTAGGTCTCAGGAAGGGTCAGCACGATGAAGACAAGACAAGCACCGGCGAAGAGGGTGAGCAGCCAGAATACCCAGCGCCACGACACGCCCGCCACATACATGAAACCACTGACGGTCGGGCCGAGGGTGGGACCAGCGAATGGTGCAAGGGCGAAGAGCGCGAGGGCAGTCCCACGGGTCTCCGCATCCCAAATATCTGACATAACGGCACTAGAGTATTTGATCAGACATGAACATTATCCTGCTACTCTGTAATAGACGTACCCGCTGTTCGCCAGAGGTGCTGCAGCAAAGGTGCCACCGAGGAAACGGAAAACCAAGATGGACGCGGTGTTCTGGGACAATGCGCACCCGAGCTGGAAAGCGGTGTAGGCAAAGAAGCTACCAATGAAGACCGGCTTGCGACCAAACTGCTCAGAGAGGGGTCCCCAGAGGAGAGGGCCTACACAGTAGCCGACGACAAAGAGGGAGATGGTGAGCTTGGCGACCTCCACGCTGAAGCCAAACTTTTCGATCAGCTGTGGGATAACGCCGGTTGGCGCCGAGGAGGCGAAGGTCCTACGCCACAGGTCAGAAAGTCCAACAGAGATAAGAGCGGAAAAGCATATGATGGCACGTACGCATTCAAGACGAGAATGGCAGAGAACATAGTGATGTACCAACGATAGACCTTGGACCAAGACTTGGGGTTGTCAGGGTCGTTGGGTCCCATCGTGACCTCGAAGGGATCGACAGGCTTCTCTCCGGGCGCTGGACCATATGTCTCGTGCTCGTACTCTACGATGATGTCGTCTTGATCATCTTCGCAGACGTCGTCGTGGTCGACGGCGGTGGGCGTGCGAGAGGCGGTGCGGATCTGAGACGGGCCATTGGGAGAGAGGTCGAGGGTGAAGGAGGGAGAAATGCGGCGAGCGGCGATGATCCGCGAGTTGCGGCGGGAAGAAGACATGGCTCGGGAAGGGGAGGGGGAGAAAGAGGTGAGGGAAAAGCCTGGGGCTGGGCAAGGGAAGGGTTTTGAAGTATAGGGCCATACGGCGGGGCCGGATGATGGCCTACGACCAAGGACGGCGAGTCAAGGGGAATAGTCATCGCGGTGTGTAAGCTCGAGCGGACAAGAGTGCAGGAGGAGTATCCGTAGAGCGTCCGACGTTCCCGTTTGGGATGGATACGTCCAATCGCTGGGCCGCGGACATGATGCCCTGTGCTGCGTCCGCGCGCGTCGGCCTCCACTGAAAGTCAGCGACAAAGAGCATACGAGGACTTGAACGTGATGTATATCATCTTTAGATTGCAATTGCGTTCAACAAGACGATACTTGGGCATAGCTAGGACGGAACAGATGAGAGAGATGTTGGGAGAGATGGGGATTCCGTTTTGGTCGGAGGGAGGAAAGACACAGCCACTGCGGGCGGCTGTGCAGAAGGAATGAGAATAAAACCTCATGACTTATCCGTGCCCATCGCACTCGTCCGTCTCTTCCTCAACACCACCACCCAACCACTCGACCCGCGCGTACATATGTATCCATCTCGCCAATCCACCCAACCCTTTCATTCTCTCGAATCCTCTCCTCGGCATCATGCTTCCATGGATCTCTCCTTGGCTTATGCTGCAGTCTCCGCATGATCACCCCAATCCACGCCGCAGCTATAACTCCCTCACCACTATGCATGCGTCAACCTTGCTCACTCACCTCTCACGCCATACTCTTGGCGCCCTCACACAGACAGTGTTTCGTACCCACGACGGCGGCAATCGCGCCATCAGCACGATCCTTCTGACACGCTCCGGGCTACAGCATAGGACTCGACATTGTCCGTTACGACGCCAATCTGCCATAAATTGTCTCTAACCTCTTTCCGTACAGCAGTCCGTACATAACACAACAAATCATCCCCGCCATTGATTAACAGTCATCGCCCATTGTCTGTAGCGTCCCGCAAGCAGCGTCGCGAAACAACTGGCAATCGCACGCACCACGGACAGGCTTCGTGCCTCCGATCACTCTCGGAGTCGCAGTAACAGGCCTCGAGCGTCCGCTTTCCAGATGCTCTCGGAGACAGAAGCCCCGCCACACTGAATGGTGCGGATATCGCGCAATGCCCGCAGTACCCACGATCCCGCTCTTCGCATTCCTCGTAACAGGAACCAAGAGCCTTTACTAGACCAAGTCGCATCCTCAGCTGACCACCATCGCGCACATTATCAAACGCTCTCCTCTCTCTTCGGGCTCGACTTACGTCCTCGTACGCTCACAAGGAAAGCTTGTTCTCGGCGGCTATACCCGTGTTGACGACATATTTGATATGTGGCGTGCCTTTTCCCTGCCACGACGCTCGCGCAACGATCACTCCAGCAGAGCGCTCGCTGCGCCCGGTGCACCGTTTCCCCTGCGATGGCAGCGGCTGTCCGGGATATTCTCATATTTACTCCACCATGCCGGTTGACCAATATAAGCAGACGTCACCCCTAGTCCGCGTCCTGCGCCCATCCGGACTCCCATGAGTCATCGTCAAGCAATTCCTCGGTGTGTGCGCTCCGGAATACCATGTGTACTATCTGACATAGCTTTCTGTCCGGTCGGCCAGCCCTGCGCGGTCCACAGTGCTCGCCCGGCTGCACTGACATGCTGCCGCAGCGATGTCTGGCTCCATGGTGTTTCCACGGTGACCACTGCACAGCGATGTCGAGAACCAGCCAAGTGTTTCAAGACCCATAGAACGTGACGAGGCCAGCTCCGACTGTATAGTGACGACACGAGACCTTGTGGCGCGAACGCTACCTTTGATCTGCGGACGCACCTTCGAAGCTGCGTGTTATCACGTTCTGGCGGCTTGAATCGACCACCTATCGGGCGCTCCTCGGGCACAGTGTGTAGATTGCGTCAGGCGCGTGTCGATTGCGGTAGCTCTTATGCAAAGGCTCTGTCTAGGTGTAGGTCCGCTTCGGAAGGCGTGCCCCGGTGACGCAGAGGCCCCGCTTCTCTGTGTGACAATGCCGGCACGAATATCTCATGGTTGGTAAGCAGCCGTAGCTGGGTCGCGAATGCACTGAGCTCGATGGTCAAGCAGCATCCGTGGTCATTAGACGGCCGGAAGGTGGATCCGCGCCATCGCCGTGTCCAAATTCTTCAAGTTGACTGATGGAAGAAGGCCGAATCGTCGTCGTATCAGCACTGCAAACACTCACGGCGCTCATTTCTACTCCACAGAATCACGCCACTACATTTGGCCGCTCGGGGTGCACGCTGTGAGCGGGCCTTACCTCTTCCAGCCTGTTCTGGCAGCGATGAGTCAGAACTCACTCTAGGCTCCATACGTGGACGCTCCTTGTACAGTATAGGCAGCTTATACATGCGTCGCCGTCGCTCGAGAATCGGTGAATACATTCTGTGAGCGCGCCCCAGCTAGTACTTGGCTTCCATGGCGCCCTAATCTGCCCGAGCTAGAGCTGCCTCCTCCTGATCTGGGTTCTCTCGTTGACGCATTTGCGCAACTTTGCTGCATGGTTCTCTGTCGTCTTGACTACCGCGGATTGGACTGGACTACAGGTCGATTATCATCCTTGCGTCTCATGTTGACTCTTGAGACTCGATTCTACAGGGCTCGCTTTCAGTATAGGCCGTCAATGCATCAACGCTCAACCTCCAGCACGCGCTGACAGGCTGGATGCCATTCTCGTAGCCATCGCCCTCACTGTAGGGAAGGTGACAGCATTCACCTAATCTCGATCAATCACATACACAGGTACCCGTCTCGCGCTGCCCCGTACATTCAACTCCATGCATACGTGTAGTCCCTTAAAACATAGTATGATGGCAACATTACGGCGTGAGACACCACTACGTGGAATATACATCGTGTCTTAGGTACCCAAAACATGCGTCCATATTTCTACATGCCCCAAGGCCCGTCGTCGCACGAGAACACGTACGCGAGCGCAAGACAGTATGTACGCACATTGTAGTGGTAGGTGGTTGGCGAAAGCGAGAGGATATCGAGGCGGCGGTGCGGTATGCACACAAGAGTGCTGTGCGTATGACTCAGCGCGAGCGCAGGTTGAGCGCGCTTGGGCGTGTGCAAGGCGTAGTGTAGTAATAAGCAAGAGATCATGAGGAACTCGCTAAGACGCGTCAAACTCCCAACGCGCGAACGACGACGGGGGNTGGAGCCTGCGTCTTGACCTTTTTTNGGTAACACTCCTTCTCCCGCTCCTTATCCCTGCCCTTACACCCCAGTCCGAGCATGAACGCGGTGAGGCTAAACTTGCGCGTCGCGCGCTTCCAGTCGGACGCTCCGCTGCCTTTTATCGTCCCATGACAATGTCCGTTACGTCGGGGAGCCCGGTAAGGGTGGGAGAGGTGGTGGAACGGATGTGTCGGACGCGGCACGCGTACTGAAGCCCCTCCCGCAGCCTATGCACGCGCGCGGGGTAGATACTAGCAGGTCGGGGAGGGAGCTTCGAGAGCGTCCCTCAGAAGGAACGCCTGCCATCGCGGTCTTCGCGCCTGATGCTCCGCGACACCTCAGGGACGACCTCTTTTGCACACCGCTCTCGTGTGGGTCTGCTTCGCCGCGGTGATGTCTAAGCACAGGTAGCGATCATCTCGAGGACGGGACCCGCTATGTCGCAGTAGTCTCCTACCGCGAGCGTACCCCACACGGCGTATTGTAGGGCGCTAGAAATGGCAACGCCGAGATGGAGATCAATACCACCATCTACGTATCGACGTAACGCAGCCTCCGATGACCAGGCCGGAAGAGAAGTCGTGACCCTTCAACATGACACGTACCTGCATACGGCTGGCCCCTCAGCAAAAGAGCAGATTCAATCGAGGATACGCACACCTTGTAGACGAGGGGTAGCTGTGCCTGCAAACACGAGTCGCTCCATCCTCCGATCTCGGATGAGGGAGCTGGTCGCACAGGGGTCCTCGTCAAACTGAGCAGCACGTCCGCACCGACCTCGATCCCCTGCTATCGATCGCATGCACGACACAACAAACACAAGGTCCTGTGCCCTTTCCCACTGGGCCGACGTTCCACAGGTGGCAAGGAGTAGCGGCACGCACCTCGATAATACCTGCAGCCATAGACGTGCTCCCGTTCGCATCCTGTGTCGAGAAGGAGGTGGTAGTGCCATTCCCAGGGAGGTTGGTGATGACTGAGGGGAAGACGTCGGCATTCGTCACCGCACGGCCGTCTTCACTTTGGATGTGCATACAACGCGGGGAGGTGACGAGAAACTCGCGCCCCTCCACAGGACCGTGGCAACATGAGGGTAGTATATGGACGGTAAGCGATCAGCGAAGAACCCTGTGCACCCGAGACGGCAGAATACGGTGCCTCCAGAAACATGATCATAGCACCCGAGCGCGAGCGCGTCCAGAAGATGGACTTCCCCTGCCAACGTGAAGAGCGTCACCATCCCTCACACTTACAGGCCGCCGACCGAACTGCAGGATCCGTACATTGAGTCCTCCACCTGCGACCATCGTGACCGCCATGCCTGAGACGGGCCCCCTCTGAAGCAGGACGGACATCCTCTCTCAAGGTTTGGGGTCGGGCGAAACACAACGATCTTGGAGAGTTTCATGGGCGTGTTCGCAGCACCGCTCGCGCGCGGGAGGATCGCTCCGTCCGGGAAGAAGGCCACGAGACCTAAGTCCACCACCACCCGTGCATGCAGCGTCAGTCACCTTCCCCGCCACCCGAAGCCCATATCCTGGGAAGGGACAATCACGACGTACCGACAAGTGCGACATGCCGCCGCAGGTCCTCTCGGCTCTCGACGCAGTCGACAAAGTCCACCACGCGTTGCTAGTCATGCGAGGAGTAGAGCAGGTTCTGCGCTAAACTAGGGATCACCGTCGAGAAAAGCCGGGCCGCTTGCTCCCCGGGGTTCGTCCTATCTGTCAAACACTAATCACCGCGCGTTTGGCATGCCTCGTCAAGAAGGTGGACGATGATGGAAGACTCGGAAGTGACAGACCTTGTGCAGGCAGTCCAGTGCAGGACCGCAGTTCTAAGCCTCCCTCTGCCAAGGCACCGTCGCCGTTGCCTTCACGCACTGGCACGAGAGTGCTTTCTTCCAGAACCTGCTCGTCCGACAGGTCGATGAGGACGTTTCCGTCCTTCTCGCTCACGCAACTTCCGGGTTGCTATTGCGCAGTCTTACCGGGAGACTGACTACTAAGTTAGCGTTTACGGCGACACACGCTTGACGCGTGAGGTAGTCGTCGGATGAGCGGGCGCGCGACTCGGTATCTGCAAGAGCTATGGTCAACCTCATGCTCTGATCCCCCAACCGGATGCATCTGACTTACCTGAGCGAGGCCCTTTTATTCCCGCGGGATCTGCGCTTCTCTGAAGGGATACTGCGAGCTCGGGATGGTTTCTGATTGCCCGGAATGCGAGTTGAGCTGAGCTGAGCGCTAAGTCCTCCTGTTGATGCGGTCATATACTAGTACTCAAACTAATATAATACATACTGATCCGCATAGAAGAGCATATTAAGACTTTGTATTGTCGGACTAGGCCAGCAAAGAGCCGATTAAGCGAAACTACTTACCGCTTACTTGAAGACTAAAGTGACTCCTACTGTTTCTACAGGCCCTTACAATCTCAAAGACGTGCAAACGAGTATGATACAGCAATACAAGTACATACATGACAATTCAGCCCGAGTGCGAGAACCTAGTAAATGACGCCCAGATAGCCCATTACGAGAACAGAGATTCATCTCCGTCAAGCGTGAGGTGGTTGATGCGATAAGACCCTCCCTCTTCTTTCATGCTGCGACGGGCGTCAGGAGAAAGTGTGTATCATGTGCATGACAAGGGCTCACTCTGCTGCTGCAGTGACCTCGCACTGGTCTCCCGAGTTTTTCTGCGTCCACATGAATCTTGTGGTCGGCTATGCACAGATCTCGCCTGTCACTATGGCCTCTAGTGGGCAACCAAGCAACGACATACCTTGAGGGCGCCCTCTTGCGCCACGAACTGGGCGTTCTCGGGATCCCACTTCTTCTGCAACGCGAGCAGAGCCTGCTTGAGGCCCTCCTTGTCCACCTCAGTCCCAGCGACGGAACCGGTGGCTTCATGGGTGAAGTAGTTGGTGAAGCGCGTGCTGAACAGGTCGATGGGACCATGACCAAGACGAATTCCGCCGATAGCGTGAGGCTGATTGAAGTGGATATGAGGGGATGCGAGGAGCGTTGAGAGCATCTGTTGAAGATGCTNCGGGGGAGGAGGGGTCGGGCTGGGCGGGGCCGGTGGAAGCGGAATCGGACATGATGGTTGAGAAAGAGCGGGAAGAGCCGAGTGCAGATATGGGGCACTGGGCGCGGTGGATTGTATGCGTAACTGCGACGACGCTGGCAGTCGTTGGACGAGAGTTTACGGCGGCGAGGGCGAGGAGAGAGAGAGGGAGAGTGTGGCGGAAGACGAGGACCATGGCCAGATTGGGCAGAGAGCTGTATCTTTATGCATAGCATCCATGACATCATCCCTCTCTTCCGACACACGTGCTCCTGCGCAAGCTGCGAATAGCCCAGCAATCCGCCTCTAGCCGGAACTCGTCCACACGCCATTCATACACCCACCTTGCGAGGCGTACCCGACGTCTCGCATATTCAACGCTTCTCCGGTCTTCCAAACATCCGATATCTTCTACAACGTACACAACATATCCCGGCTGAGACCGTGCTCACCGCAATCAGAACATGATCCACGCACCTAACTATCCTTATCAACTCATCCTCGGAACTTCATATCGCAGGGCCAACTGTAGTTACGACGAGCGTAGTCACTAGTTAGCGAGCCGGTCCATAACCACCAAGAGGTGCCATTTGATTCTGACTTCTACTCGCGAGAAAGGCAGGTATGGTGACACGTCACTGTGAACCGACCGGAGGCGACGTTCAACATATTGGCCTCGCAGCGTAGTCAGCCATCTGTCCGAGTAAAATCGAGGGTCCCAGGCAATGAGTAAGATGTGTGCCGCAAGTGTGCACCTCCATGAGCTAGCAACGTCCACCAGCGTCTACTCGGCGTATGCCGTACAGATGCAGTGTACGCAAGACGCCCGACAGCGCCCGACATGCTCATTCAAGCCTTTTTCTATTCTTCAGTCAAGGCGTTCAACATCGGCCTATCGTCATCATCCACACCGTAGCCCACTAGAGCCGGTCGTTCACAGCGAGGGCACGACCCACCCCATCAACCCATAGCCTGCTCACGGTGTTGGATCATGGATGGCAAGGCGAAATTCTCCTGTGCGATGAGTACGCTTGCACGTACGTACCTGGGTAACACAAAGACGGCTCAAGCTTCTCCACGTGCAGGGTGACGGCAGCAGCTGGCTCGAAACAGGATGTAAAGCACGACGAGCTCAGCTGACTGCAGACATTGCAGTAGCTTAGCTGCACGACCGACCGAGTACGTAGTACTGTTGCTTCTTTATCCCCAATACCACGAGTAGACTCATAAGCTCATAGACTATGCAGTAATAAAGTGCGAGCTTCGCTGGAGCCTCGCTCGAGTAGGCACACAGCTCGACTTCGCATCAACGAGCGGGTACTTGTATCGACCAGCCGAGGTATGCTGGTGAGACGATCGTGTCAAAGCATGATCGCTCGGGTTCCGATCTGGTTGCAGACGTTACACCACGGCGACGGCATGCATGGCATCCCACCGGTCTCGGACAGCCGGGGGGNCTGTCAACACGTCCGTTTAGATCCCCAATGCCGAGTCTGACTGAACTGGCGCCCAGCTGGACGATGCTTTATATTCCCCCGAGTCCATTTCCTATGCCCTTGACCTCGCACTCACCGGCACTCGCTCCTCTCGCAACTCGACAATTTCGTCGCCTCAGCCTCCCCGACAACAGTCATGAATCCACCGCCCAAACCCTTCGACATTGCGCAATGGCAGAAAAAAGACCGGGGCGTGATCGTTCAGAGATTCGTTGCATCGGCGGTCAAGATGCCTGGGCAAACTGACCCTACCAAGACTAAGACGCTCCTTCACTGGTACGAGTCTAATCCTGTCCGACGTACCTCTACCTTCCTTGTACATCAGTTCTAACCAAGTATCCAATGGACGGTTGACAGGCGCGGTGGAGGTGCATACAAACTAGGCCTTAGCGGCCGCTCAACATCATACGATACGCGCAAGGACGGCTCAGATCCCGTGATCGAAGTCCAGTGAGATGACTATGTCAATTCTTCGTGGCAGCGACAGATAGTAACCAATTGGCGAGCAATGCAGGTTGATCAGCAAAGATTTCGAAGTATCCAGGGCTGCTCCCTACTATTGGGATACGCTGCTTGCGAAGGAATACACGACGACCCAGATCTACGAGCTCATGGTCGCCAGGAATTTCAATCGGTACATGTACAACGGCAACGGCAGCGGCTGCCTCACCTGGACCACCGCCCTGGTGCAGTTGCTGGAGGATGAGGATGTCTTGCCCCCCGGTTCCGTAGCCGCTTTTCAGGCGAAGGTGGCGCAGGCTCGTGCTGATCCGATCTATTGGGTGCCCGACGAGCCGGGTGCGCACTTCTACTGAGACGCACGCGCAGGGAGCATTACCTCCGCGGCTAGTACCAACGCCCGAGAATCATGTGTACAAATTGTGTTGTGTGTCGTTCGTACGATGATGTGGTAGCAATGTCTCGTCTCCGAGTCAATGATCTGGCCCTTGTTGTACAGGTTTTATGTACCTCTATACATAATGGAGTACTGCTTGTCCCCTAGCAGGCTGGCCCGGGTAGCTACTACGGCACACACGTTAGCGAGCACGTACGCGAGTTCTAGGAACGCAAGGCAGACATATATGTTATCACGGATTCTGCCATCGATGACTGTGGCAAGTACGCCACTAGGAGCAAACGCGGCGGTTCTGGGCGTTCATGGTTAGATACTGTACGGCGAGATCCCCATGGGGGCGAAAAGCTTGAACAAGTCCGGTGGCAGATGGCCCCCAGGTACTTACACCTTTCAAGCGCCCATATGCTTTAGCACCGTGTTACGTAAGTGGACCTGGCGATATTTAGTGAAACGATGCCGCTCAGCGCTACTCAGCTTGCATCCCCTTGAAAAAGTTGAACACACTGGCATCGGTACATGTATCCACTCACAGAAACGCGAAAATGGCTACTTTACACCCTTCTCGGAATGATAGCAGATGCATTGGACACCGTTCTCACCGCCGTAGCACCCCCTAAGAGACCCCAGAGAGGCATGCTGGTGAGTAGCTTCGGCTAACCTCGCAGCGACCGTGTGTGCCCATGTAGGTATGTTGCAACACTGAACGCAACCCTTATCACAATGCAGCCGTCGGACATAGACGACCTCAGTGACCAGCAGCTCCTCGAGCTGAGCAAAACCGCTCCTCGTGTACACCCGGACGCCAGCCCCGTCCGCCTTACGCCCGGCACCGTCGCGAAGCCCTCACAGGACATGGACGAGGACGCGCCCGACGCGCCCGAGGCCAACGCACTCGACCTTGTCTTTGCGGAGACGACAATCCCCGTTCCGCGCGTCCGCCGCGTCGTCAAAGGCCAATGGGACTTCCTCATCGTCATGGACCACATCGAGGGCCCCACGCTCGCCCAGGTCTGGCCCACCCTGTCCGTCTGGCGCAAGCTCTTGACCGCCTTCACCTTGCGTCGCTACATTCGCCAGCTGCGTCGCCTCAAGGCGCCCGCTGGGACGCCACCAGGACCTCTTAGCAGACAGGCCCAGGGGCCGGTCGCGCGGACGTGCGAGTCGCCGGTATTTGGGCAAGTGCAATCGCACCGCGGTCCATTCGCGTCATACGCCGAGCTCACCGCCTTCTTCAACGAACGACACCACCGGGCACTGGACGCGCAGGGCGTGCCGAAAGAGGATCCTGCACGGCAAGACCTATTTGACGATTCCGGGCCGCTCGTCCTGACACACCAGGACCTGAATCTCCGGAACATTATCGTTGGAGAGGAGGGGCGCCTTTATATCATCGACTGGGCGTGGTCGGGGTACTACCCTCCGTGGTTCGAGTATGTTGCGATGAAGAGGCAGAACGAGGACGAGCCCATCAGCGGGACCGACGACGAGCTCTGGAAGGCGCTCATCCCTTTCATCTGCGGGCCGTACTTCAAGCAGGAGAGGTGGCTGCTGAGGGTGTCGCAGGCGTTGTACTTTATCTGATCGGTGCATGCAGCTTGACTGTAGAGAACGAGTGCACATATACGGAGATCTTCAGAAGGGACCACTGCCCTCCGCGATTTGGCATGCGTTGCGGAGGCAGACCGAGGTATGCGTATACTGGCTGCTTGGGGTAAGTTTGGTAGGCGCTGCTTCGTTCCAATCGTGGTCAGGCAGCAATGATACGTGGATTCATTAGGAATTTATCTATCTCAAGTGGCAGACCTGGTGTTTCATATGAACGGCTGTTCCAACGGGCATATCAAGGATTGTCATAACGGCACACATTCGAAACTGGGACGCTGAAACCATCTCCACAATATCATACAAACGGACTCAAGTACGGAGCACTCGAAGGGACTAGGGCAGCCACTACAGTAAGTTCGCCGCATGCGCCTCAATAGAAATGCGCACCAGGCTCAGCCGGAACCCAGTAGTTAGGATCGGCACGAACCTCCGCGACCTTCGCCAGAAACGATTGCTCGGCTCCGGCGGCCAGAATTCCCTCCCTCTCCAGGAGCCGCACGAGGGCCGTGGTCCAGGTGAGACAGCCGCTGCCGTTCCCGTTGTACAGGAACCGGTTGAAGTGGTTCGCGACGAGGAGGTCGTAGATGTCCGTCGTCGTGCACTCCCGCACAGGAACTGACACCCAATAGAACGGCGCGGACGACGAGACCTCGAAGTTCTTGCTGATCACTCTGCACCGCCGTCAGTCAACATCCCTTGGCGTGAAGGGGCCCAAACGGATGCCACTTACTGAACTTCGATGACGGGGTCGGTGGTGTCCCACTTGCGCGTATCGTAAGACGTCGAGCGTTTGTTCCCGTCCTGAACGTAAGCAGCTCCGCCGCGCCTACACAACGCCGGGGTCATCGTAGTCAGAACCAGCCGGAAAGGGACAGCGGACCAGGCACAGGCGTCAAGCGAGATTCGTACCAGTGAACGAGCTGCTTAGCAGGGTTCGCAGGGTCGAATACCCCGGGCATCTTCACCGCCGTAGCGATGAATTTCTCGACCTTGACGTTCTGGTCGCGCTTCTGCCATGTCTTCGTATCAATGGGCTTGGGCGGGGGCGGTGGATTCATTCTTGCAGTCGCTGAGGATTTGGGGTGAGAGAGAGCTCGTGTCGAGAGACCCGATGAGGACAGAACTGGGGAATGCGCAATGGAGGACTTTAAGGCGATCCTCAAGAGCTGTGTGACGTCCAGTAGTTCGTACGAGGACCCGGTGGTACGAACATAGGCAGACAAGTTGACAGGCCTCCGGTTGATGAAATCGGTGAAATGAGAGTGAGGTAGAGTTGTACACCATCGCCGGGGCCTAGTAACATACGCTGTCGTTCACTAGACTGAAACTTGAGGGAGGGCTCACCATTATGATAGCTTGAAGCCTGTCGTTAGTCGGCACGAGCAAGCCCAATTGTGCTTGTGGATTAGGGCGTGGTATAAGGAACCCAGCCACACGCACCTGGTCATCCGCGTACATAGCCATGTTGCTTCAAGATACCCCCGAGCTCTTCCTGCTTCATGCCCTGTTTCGTGCGAGCAGCCGATGCCATCTGTCAACGACATGATATGTCAGCAAACACAGAGTCTAGGCATACGCACATGCTAATTCAGTTCCACGACAATCTGCGCCTTTTTNCGTCAGCTTTTTTGATTCGACTCATTCAAGTTGACATGTGGCCACGTTCTGCCAGTCCGCGCTCCCTGTTGCAGGGCCACGTAAAGAAAACGCAACGTCCTGGGTACCTAGCTTTGAGCGTGGTGAGCCGCTCTTCGAGAACAATATGCTCCCTCATATCTGCCCGATTGGGGTCCTCGGCGACTAAGAGGTCGTGGGTCGATCCTGTGAACAATGTCAGTTACTGTACTTGTCATTCCTTGAAGAGTGGGCCTACAAGGTACGTGCGCATTCACTGAATCTCAATGGCAAGATTTGTGGTGCTTCACTTGCGCGTATCGTACGACGTCGGGAAGCCGCTTCCGTCCTGCACGTAGATGCCTGAAAGATGTCAAAACCCATCAAGAGTCGAAGTGCGTTCAGTATGAAGAGTTAAGGAGACGAAAGGGCTGGTCGAGCCAATTGACGCCGCTGGCCGCTGGACTGGAAGCGCGGAAGGGAGCCTAATCTCTAAGGCTAACGTCTACTCTAGGGCAAACCTTGAGGACGAGGAAGCCAAAGCTCGCAGTTACAACCAGACACGATTCCCTCAGGCAGACTGTGACCTTTGCATTAGAGCTAGTATGTGAATTGCGTCTCAGCAAAACGCGTGTGTAGTTAGTACATCAGAACTTGAACACCTGTCCGATCTGTAAGGATTGAAAGGTGAAGGAAACGCTTACAGCGCACGCACCTGCTCGTCCGTGTAGCCAAGCTGCTTCAGGATACCTCCCAGTTCACCCTGCTTCATGCCCTGCTTGGGACCGGCGACCGCAGCTACCTGTCCCGGAGGGCCTATACATATCCATTCAGCCACACTGCGAGGTCGAAAACACACACGAGCTAATCCACTCACCACACACGAAGATCTTCGCCTTCTCGCCCAGAGTCGGCGCAGGCAAATACTTCGTCACGAGCTCCGAGTTGATGTACCCGGTCGGGCCCTTCCAGTCCGCGCCGGCCTGGTCGACGGTGTACACGACGTCGAACGTCTTGGGGTACTTGGCCTTGAGCGCGTCGAACTCCTCCTTGAGGAGGATGTCCTTCTCGGTTACGTTCGCGAAGATGAGCGTGAAGCGCGTCTTGTTGGACGGGTCCTTGAGCGCGTGCTCCAGGATCTGGTACATGGGCGTGCTATTCTCGCACGGGCGGTTTATTGCGCATCAGCGTCTTTGTGAAAGCAACAGACCAGAGATGACGTACATGCCGCTGCCGCCGGCAATCATGCCCACCTCGTCGAACTGGTTGACTGTGCGAACGGTTCAATTCGCTGAGACGAACTACCACTGACGACAAGGACGTACTCTTGTACTCGAACTTGGGGATGGGGCCCTTGATGGAGAGCTTGTCGCCCGGCTTCATCTCGTGCATGTACTTGGACATCTTTCCAGAGTCATAGCGCTTGACGAGGAACGTGAGTTCGCCCGGGAGGTCCGAGGGGGAGATGGGAGTGTAAGGGCGGATGACGGGTTTGCCCTTGTCATCTACGAGGGGTTTCTCGGCTTCAGGCGAGGATTTCACGACGACGCAGGACGCGACGGGGAGGAGGGATGCGGTGTCAGGAGGGAGCTCGAAGATGAACCTATGTTCCGTTCTGTGTCAGCTGTACGAGCGTGAGGATAGAGAGACGTACTTGGCGGTGTTGTGGTTGTACGGCTCAATCTTCTTGAGCTTGAAGTCTACAAAGTTCTTGGGGTCGAGCGCGCTCTGGTCGGAAATCTTGGGTTTGACGGGTGCAGCCGCGCCGGAGCGTTCGAGGTAGACATAGCCCGCGAGACCGGCAATGCCTAAAGCCATGGCACATTAGATGACACACTCACATATTCTGAGGCCGTACGTGCATACCGCCGCCAATGAGATAGTAAGGGAGGTTTGAAGACTTTTGGGCTGCGGGCGGGGCGGTCGAGTACCTCCGCGCGTTCGCGAACTATAAAGCACGGATGCTCAGAACGCGCAAATTAAGCATAGAGATAGAATAGAGACATACGGCTGTACGAGCAGAGAATGACGCGCGTAGGAAAGACATGAGGAGATGAGGGAGCAGAGGATGCTTCAAGGCGTGGACAAGTTACTTAAGAGGCTTCTCAGGAGGCCGTAGACGCCCGGACGCGTCGCGCAAGCCCGGCGGCATCGCGCATCATCACACGCGTAGTACTACTGGCTACTTCCGGCTCAGCTACCATGTACGCATCCGTACCATCTACTATGTGCACTACCAGCGCGCGATATGAGTAAGCTCCAGACGCGCAGTCGTCGTTGGAAGACATTTACGTAGGACGACAAACCAAACGAGACGCGAAAGAGGGAATATGATTGGGCGCAGGTAGCCACCGACGTCATTTCCAACCCTACCGTACCTCCCAAAACTTATCTCGCTCCCCACTCCCACTCTGCATAGTATAAAATCATAAAATGAGAGAGTAGCATGTGGGCAACTGAGGAAAGGCATATGCGAGCTGTAGAGATGAATTGGAGGATAGGATGGATGGGGAGAGAGCGGGAGGAGGGAGAGACGGGAGCTAGGGTTAGGGAGAGGGTAACTTAGATAAGCGATGACCCCGGATGCGATCCCTTGCGTGCCTTCCGCCCACTCTCCCTCTCCCTCTCCTTCTCTCTCTTCCTCCTCTTCTCCCTGCATCCTTCGCCTCGCATCTTGCACCATCTTCTGCTTCACCGCTCATTCTCTGCTCACTTTCCCCTGATCTTCACGCACTCTCACGAACCCACGCAGAACGCTCAAGATTCGCCATGTCTTTTGTCAAGCTCAGCATATTCGGCACCTCCTTCGAGGTACTCCCCCTCTCCTCTCTCTATACCTTACCCTCTTGACGCCAACAATGTCGCGCATACATAGGTCACGACAAGATATGTCGATCTCCAGCCCGTCGGCATGGGTCAGTTCTTCTCCCACCTTCTCCGCCCAGGGCTTACATTAACCCGCCCCTTCGCCCAGGCGCGTTCGGTCTCGTCTGGTTCGTCCTTTCGTGTCGCATCACCCCTGAGGGCAATCCATGACGAAAGGGACACCATAGCTCTGCGAAGGATCAGTTGACCGGCTCGTCCGTCGCGATCAAGAAGATCATGAAGCCCTTCTCCACCCCCGTTCTCTCCAAGCGCACCTACCGTGAACTCAAGCTCCTCAAGCACATACAGCACGAGAACGTTCGTCGCCCCCTCGCGTCTGCCCACCAGCTCGTGTTGACCCCTTTTGCAGATCATCAGCTTGAGCGATGTCTTCATCTCGCCACTTGAGGACATGTGCGTGTATCCACGCGCGCACGTCCCATACCTCGCTGCTCACGCCACTCTAGCTATTTTGTGACCGAACTGCTCGGCACGGACTTGCATCGTCTGCTCACTTCTCGCCCGCTCGAGAAGCAGTTCATTCAATACTTCCTCTATCAGATCCTTGTCAGTTCCATACGGCTTCCCTTCTCTCGACGGCGTGCTGACGTCTGCCACAGCGTGGTCTAAAGTATGTTCATTCAGCGGGCGTGGTGCATCGTGATCTGGTAAGCCGTCACTCTTTCAATTGTGCCGAACAAGATGCGACCGCGCTCTAGAAACCGAGCAACATTCTCATCAACGAGAACTGCGACTTGAAGGTGAGTGCACGTGAGCAGCATTGTTCCTGACAACATGACGACTGACGTGGGCTGGGTGGACTGTCTGGAAGATCTGCGACTTTGGACTGGCGCGCATACAAGATCCCCAAATGACGGGCTACGTGTCCACGCGGTATTACCGCGCCCCGGAGATTATGCTCACATGGCAAAAGTACGACGTCGCGGTGGACATTTGGAGTGCAGGGTGTATCTTTGCAGAGATGCTGGAGGGAAAGCCGCTCTTCCCTGGCAAAGACCGTGAGTTTGGATTTTGTGCTTGTGTCGGTTGCGACGACGTCATTGATCCCTTGATCTTCGATCATCTCCCTTAGACGTGCACCAGTTTTCGATTATCACAGAACTCCTCGGCACGCCTCCCGAAGATGTCATCCAGACCATCGCCTCAGAGAACGTATGTCCCGGCCCGCTCTTCCGCCGCATTCCGTGTGCTTACTCCGTCCAGACTCTCCGCTTTGTGCAGAGTTTGCCGAAGCGCGAGCGTGTGCCGTTCAGCGAGAAGCTGCACTGCAACGACCCCGTCGGTGAGTTGATTCCCCGTCTCCGCTCAATTCACTCTAATTCGCCGTGGCTGCAGCGATCGACCTGCTCGAGAAGATGCTGGTCTTCGATCCCAGGAAACGGATCACCGCGACCGAGTCCCTCGCCCACGAGTATGTAGCCCCTTACCACGACCCTACGGACGAGCCAGAGGCGTCAGAAAAGTTCGACTGGAGTTTCAACGATGCGGATCTGCCGGTCGATACCTGGAAGGTTATGATGTACAGCGAAATCTTAGGTGCGTCATCGGCCTCTCTGCCACTCCACATTCACGCTCACACGCGTCATCATAGACTTCCATCAAGTCGGTGACAAGGGACTGAGCGGCGTTCCCGAAGGCGCCCTTGCAGGTCCCGAAGACAACAACGCGGTACCCGCCGCGACTCAATGAGCGTGCTTGGAACTGCGGTGTAACGATTGCAGAGCGGAGCAGTGTATTCTTTCCTTGTAGCCATGTCACGAAGAATTCCCCTTTCGCGCGGACCAACTTGCTTAGACGACCCTTTGATCTCCTCGCCATCCTTCGCCTTGGGCTCCGACAGGCGCTCACGGCGCACCCCGCGTCCCTCCATACACGACTTTACACGATTCTAACACCTTTACCCCCAACCCCTCGACGCATCTATCGCTTTTTGACCATGTCGTTTGGTACCAGTACCGTAGTACACCCCTCACACGTACGTGGCCCGTGTTGTAATATCCCTCCTCCTCCTCGTCGTTCTTCCCGGCTTCTTCTCCGTCCATTCAAGATTTGGTACCGGCGTCTGTGAAATTTCGGGTTTGTTCTGAAAGCGTTCTGGTCGTGCGCGTGCTTCCCGGCGATGGAGTTCGTGACCGTACGGTGGTGGCGCGATCTACTGGCATGGGGCTGATGACTGTAGAACGAGTCGTTGTAACATAGCGTCCATTATATCAGAGAGCCGCATATACACGATGATTGATCTCACTGATTGTAATGATCCTCCCTATGTACATTGGGTAAGTACTGTATATCTGAGTCGAGTCAGAATGTTACAAGACCTCTCTTGCTTGTGCACCGCCACCATTAGCTGGTACGAGCTTTCACTCCAGCTGTAGTAAGTGACTCTAGTAGATAGTTTTCGGAGAGGTGCTCATGAATCAGTAGGTCTCACTCAGACTGCTGCTCATAGCACCCGAAAAACATCCACACTCAGCCTGAGCCTGCAGAACAACGTCCATAAGTTCTTGTGATCCTCCCGAAATCACCTTCTAGTCCTACAAGCGTGGTCAACACTAGCAGCATGCCGCACAGTCACCACTCCCACTCCGGCCAGTTCTGCAAGCACGCCGCGGGCACGCTCGAGGACGTCGTGCTCGAAGCGATCCGGCAGGGCTTCTCGACGTACGGCCTCACCGAGCACGTCCCGCGCTACCGCCCGCAGGACCTCTACCCCGAAGAAGAAGCAGCCGGGCTCTCCACGGACGCGCTCCGCGCCCAGTTCGCCGCGTTCCTCGCCGAGGCGCATCGGCTCAAGGAGGCGTACGCGGATCGCATCAACCTGCTGGTCGGGCTCGAGACCGAGTTCATCACCGATACGGACATGGACGAGCTCGACGCGCTCCTGAGGGCGACGAACGTCGACGGCGGCCCCGCGCGCATCGAGTACCTCGTCGGCTCCGTGCACCACGTCCGCGGCATCCCGATCGACTTTGACCGGGACACCTACCTCAGGGCGCTCTCCACATTCCGGCCCACAATACAGCTCAACGAGGAACACGATGAACACGCGACCATGGAAGCCTTCCTCTGCGCCTACCTCGACGCGCAACACGCGCTCCTCACGCGCTTCCGCCCCGAGGTCGTCGGCCACTTCGATCTCTGCCGGCTCTACACTCCCCAGTTGCGGTTCGCAGACTACCCCGCCGCGCTCGAGCGTGTCCGGCGCAACGTCGCGGTCGCGGTCGAGTACGGCGCCGCGTTCGAGCTCAACGCCGCGGCGTTCCGCAAAGGGTGGGACGCGGCGTACCCAGGGGCGGACGTCGTCGAGGTGCGCTCTCTTCTCCCTCCTCGCGCACCGCCCGAAGGCGAGTGTGCTGAGGGACGTGCGCGCGCTGACGGGACATGCTGTTTTGTAGATCATATCGCAAGCAGGCGGCCGCTTCGTCCTGTCGGACGATAGCCACGGCCCGCACGCGGTCGGCCTCAACTATCGCCGCATACCAGAGTACGCGCGCAGGATGGGCATATCGGAGCTGTGGGTGTTAGAACGGGATGACCAGGTTCGGAATGCGGCAGGGCGCAATGTCGTCCTGCGCAAGGTGCCCGGGGAATGGTTGGAGCACCCTTTCTGGAATCGCAAGCTGGAGGAACAAGAGAATAATGTATCATAGTGTTTAGTAGCATCAATGTGCGATGAAGCCGTCAGGACATTTCAGCATCGAGTGAGACGGCGCTGCAGCACCCGGCCAACTAGCGGGATTTTGTCAGATCATCCAAAGTCCTAACATAATTAATACAGACACAAAACACTATGATAGCACATCCGAACCGAAAGACGACCATGTCCATGAGCAGGCATTGCTCCAAGGTCAAGCTCACCACTGGTCAGCTCAATGATGCCTCAGCTCGCGCGCGAGGCGCAGCGTCAACACAAACGCCACGGCAGCCGACAGTCCTCCAAGCCTGCGCACTCCACATCAGCGACCCGCCCAGCGCAGGTGCGATACATCGAGGTCCACTCACCGATATATGATAGCGTACGAGTTCGGCCCGCCCCCGCTCGCTGCACTCTCCGCACGCACGAAAAGCTCCGTTCCGAGGGGCTCCGTTGCGTTGTCGGTGGCAGGGAAGGGGACCTCTGCGGCGCCAGGGGCGGCCTTTGATGGGTCGAGGAAGAAGAACACAAGAGAGGCGATGCCGGTCATGACGAACTGCGGGATGACAATGAAAATATTGTGGATGCCCTACGAGCCCATCCAACCCCAGTTCAGTCCGGTCGCTCGCCAAGCCCGCAGATCGAGAGAAGACTCACGATGATGATGCCCGCCTTGGCAGCGAGTCCTGGGCGCCGCTTCCCGTCGTCGTCGTCGTCGTCGTCGCCGTGCAAGGTCGCCTCATCGTCCTGCGCGAGCGCGAGCGAATGCACGTCCAGATGGCTCGTCCTCGCCGCCGCGTTATCCAACAGCCCCCCCTAGCCTCGACACGCCCGCCCGTGCGGCCTGGCGCGAGCTCGGCCTAGACAGGTCGTCCATTGACGCGTTCGACGAGAATGACTGGACGTCCTCTTCAAGCGACTTTGGGCGCCCAAGGTGCCCNGTCGGCCCCGCCGTCGTCTTCGTCCTCGTCCTCCCCGACGAGGAACTGCCGCTCGTGCTCGTCACCCGAGTGTCGCCGGGTGCGGGTGTCGTGCAGCATAATCGACCCCGCGTCCTCGTTCTCGGGCACGTCCTCCGTGAGGATCGCTTCGGCCAGCTGGGTAATTGAATCGTGTCAGTCGCGATCTTGCAATCGTATGGGCTGCGTTGTGAGCGACGTACGAGGGAAAAGGGCGCCCATTGCGTGATAGACCACGCGAAACCGGTGAGTGTCGTGAAGAATGTCGCGCCCCATACGCTTGAGTAGAAGCTGGCAGCGCGTCACCTTCAGCTATCCGCACATCCTTCGTATTAGAAGCGGCGATACTCACAACGTCGCGAACATGCACACGGCAAACACCAGATGACCAGTGGCCCACAGCGTCGCGAGGCTGACCTTGATCCGCTCGTACATCCTCACCCATGCGCTCTTATGAGCCTGTACGAGCTTGCGCTCGAGTAGCCGACGGCTCCGCGCAGACTCGGCAGCAAAGAACGGGAGGAGGATGTTAGCGGTCAAGCTGAGCAGCGACGAGTAAAATAGGGCGCGAGTCCCTAGGCGTGTTGCTTCTGCGTCCAGTGCTGGGTCATCCGGGGGAAGGGACGAGGAGCGCTTGTGGAGGTCGCCGATGAAGGCGGTTGTGTAGAATAGGACCGGGAACCAGCCGATCCACGAGCTGCAGTAAGTTAGTGTATTGTAGGCAGCACTGGTTTCGGCGAGAACTCACAAGAATTGGATCATGCACTACGGAAGGGGGGNTGAGAGTGTCAGGTAGGATACGGACACCGAGATCGTCAGTCCACGTACTATCTGGCGGATCACAGGAGGCAGAGTGCGCGCGTTATCCCATATGTCGCGCAACTCCTTTGAAAAGCTCTTCTTCGAGCCCCTGCAACATGTAAGTATACGACATGTTCACAGTCACGGTAGAGCATCGAAGACGTACTTGGTAGCTACGACCACCCTTTCTTTGGTACAAGACGCAGTGATGCCATGCGTTAAAAGCAGGAGGAAGGAGCCGACAACAGCGAGTACCTCTAGCTCCGTACTCCCCAAGAAGGGGAATACTGCGGTCATATCAACGTTGCCTCTGGACCGCCGTTAGGCCGAGCGTCGGCAGATAGCGGTGCAGTACGTACATGAAGTAACCAGCGACGCTGCCAACGCCAAGCATTCGGGCCGCCCATGCATTGGCGTCGGCTTGGTCGTTGGAGGGTAGGGTATCCACGATGAGCGCACGGTCTACTGCTTGCACTGAGGACACGTATATAGTGAGTACGCCGCGCCGTGCGCTATAGTGTTCGGACAGACGGACCGGCATTTATGGAGAAATCAATGGTGAATAGGGCTATGATGGCGAGCCATATAGTGAGGATGTCGTTCTGACGCAGGCAGGATCAATGTTATCATACGCCGTCTGTCGAACGTACGCAAATAATGGAGACCTACGGCGGTTGAGGGATTAGGGAGGAATATGGATGCAAACGGTCTTGTGTAGCCTAGCAAAAGCATGGCTGCCGTGCAGATGATGCAGCCGAAGACCATGTACGGTCTCCTTCGGCCGAAGCGGGATTTTGAGTTGTCGGCGAGGACACCTGGAAGGAGAATGGTTCATCGCGAGCAAGGGCACGCGATCAGGCAGACCTACCGATGAGGGGTTGGACGACGAGGCCCGATATGGGGCCAGCGAGGAAGACTATGGCGACCGCGGCCTTGGAGAGACCGAGGGAGAGGAGGTATGGCGTACCTTGCGTGAAAGTGCATCGTTGGAGGGCAGCACAAACGTATGGCAGGCAAGGACGTACCATAGGACATCTCAACGGACCAGAAGACCTGGACGCCTAGTAGGCCGATGGTTATGGCGGGCAGCTGGGCCCATCGTGGACCAAGTATCTTGGCGACTCCTGCGAGTTGCAGGCCCTGTTGGTGCCCACCCTCCTCGGCGAGGGGAATGGCTGAGAAGCCAGTCATGAGGGCATGAACGCGTCGGGCAAGTGGGTTTCAGAATTACAGCTGTAACGCTGGCCGCTGTGTGTAGTGCTCGGTGGGTTTAAGATGGACAGAATTGCTATAGACGCGAGTAGAGATAGGGAAGCTAGAAGCTATAGTGGTCCTTGTCGTACAACTTGTCGTACTTTGTCGCAGCAGTCGCAGTAGCAGTAGTACATGTGCCACCAACCTTTCCTCCGGCGTTTCTCCGGTGTCCGCATAAATGTCCGGCCGAAGCGCGCGTGCACTTACTGCAGCTTGCACGGCGCTTGTCGCCGGCGCGTTTCGCGATTTTTTTCGCACACTCTGCGTCTCTGCCTGCCTCTGGTACCTCCTCCACTTCGAACAGCGATATCTCCCGCAATTCTTAACCATTCATCCTAATTCTTGCTGTTCTGGACTCAGCTCGACTGCGCGCAGGGCACGATGCCCTTTTCATCATAATCCGACCGCTCTCACGAGCGGGCCTCTCTTATGCCCACCCGGCTGCCCTTGTCTACCATCGGACAGCGATCCTACTTCTGTATCAGAATTGTGCTCAATAAAACCTGCTTAGACACCTTCTAGGAGCATGTGCGGAAGGCATAGCACCGATTTGGTACGTGAATGATGATCTACCTGCCGTCTTGCCACCACCCTCTACGCACCGTTGTGCGTTCGCGAGCCCCACCGTCACCCCCACAACCATCTCTTCTATCATTGCGTACGCAGCTCCTAGAGGGCACGAGATGCGAGTACAGAAGGTACAAGCACTCCGCCGGACGTATAGTTCAGTCTAGGTGCGACGGGTAGCGAATATGTTCATGTACTCATAATCCTTGTGCGTATCCGTGCAAGCTCCTTAGTGTCATGTATTCCGCGTGCTCTCACTTCTGTATTCTTGTAACATTCATATACTTCCCTGATATATGCTCGGAAATCGCAACGCACCAAGTGCTTGGGTCCGGAAGATCTCGCACTTGCACTGTCGCCCCCGAAGGAGCTCAATCCCGCGTCTTTTCGCTACAATTTGCAGCTTTTCCATTGTTTTGCATACTGGTATACAATGAATACCCTTCTGGAGGCTCATACAACAAGATTTGAAAGTGCTTCCTGAATGAGGAGACGTAGCTGCACGCGGAGGCCAATGCCTTCACCTCGACCAACTATCAGTGCTCTGAATACAAAATATCTCTTTCAGAACACACGGGCACACATGAGGAGGGGATAGACATTCAAAAACAGGCCATACGGATCACGCACAGGATACAGGACAATCGACACGAAAGAGTAAATGGACGGGCGCACGACGGTGCGTAGAGGGTAGTGGCAAGACGGCGGATAGATCATCATGTACCTACCAAATTGGTGCCATGCCCTCCGCACGAGCTCCCAGAACGCATGCAAACAGATCGTAGCAGGGACCATTGAGATTCGGCGGCGGGATTGCAGTTCTGAAGCGGAGGAGGGTGGTTCAACGCAAGTAAGAGAGACCAGATCGTGCAACCGGTTGAAACTCCTTGAGAACTATACAGTGACCTGCACGCAGTCGAGCTGAGTCCAGAACAGCAAGGATCAGGATGAATGGTCAAGAATTGCGGGAGATATCGCTGTTCGAAGTGGAGGAGGTACCAGAGGCAGGCAGAGACGCAGAGTGTGCGAAAAAAATCGCGAAACGCGCCGGCGACAAGCGCCGTGCAAGCTGCAGTACCTGATTTGGGACATGTTTGTACCGTGAAAGGATCCCCCGGTCCTGGCCTGCATATCTCTCCTTCGCCCACTACCCTCTTGACTCCCCATGTCGCCAGAAAGCAAGCTCTCTGTTGGCCAACCCTTGCCGCCAAATCCGTATGAACAAGGCAGCGATAACTACGAGGCTTATGAACGTTGTCTGCAGCTCGAGCGTCGTCCAGCCTGGAACGCCTTCCTTGACGATGTCCCACAGAATCATCCCTACGAGGACATTGTGCAAACTATGACTACCATTGTCACTGCAAGAGTCCTTGGCCATGGCCTGCATTTCGCTCCGAACGACAGCGGACGCAACGCTCTTGTGTGCGATATCCTTGCTTGCTCCCAGCTCGAGCTGGCTTTGCTTGCCTACCTCTATGTTTTCGGGCTCATCCGTGTCTGTACGTCGGCCTACGTGTTTCGCCTTCTACAGTGATTCTCAAACATCCACAGTCTACAATCCTGAAGGCCCCACGCCTGCCGTGACTCCCACAGTGACTCCACGTTTGTTATTGAAGGTCGCTGCGCAAGATTCACATCTTCTCGAGCCATCGTCGAGCAATGCAGCTGAGCTGCGAGCTCTGGTGAGTGTGTCGTTCCTCCAACCATATTTGTAGCACCCCACGCTGGTTCAGACATTGCGACGCGACGACCACCGTTGTGTCTTCACCGGCAAGGTCGACCGACGTTCTCGTCAACGCGGCATAGTTGGTCCATCTCCAGAGGCAACTGCCACCAATGTGGCGCATATAATCAGCCAGTCGCTTACGGACAACATCAATGGAGTTACACCTGCTCACCAGGCCAAGGTGTGTGTATGTGTCTTATGAAACATCATTTTGCTAATTCCCGCTATCGGTAGTTTGAGTGGGCCAGGACTGCAGGAGCAATGCTTGAACACTTTGGCGGATTCAATGCTCGCAACGTGCTTAACCAAGACAACATCCACAGTCCCAAGAACGCGTTCACAGCGTCCATCGATCCCCATGAGATGTTCGATCAACTCGACATATGGTTGACGCCAGCAATGGTATGCCATCTATTGTTGCGTTGTGACCACTTTGGCTACTGATCGATGGTGCCAAGGATGGACAAGGCCAGGCTGTACCCGACACCTATGATGTCGCACATGCTGCAGGCCTTGGTGCCATCCTCGATGCCACGAAAATCAAGCGTCAAGTCGTCTTCAGAACCCTCTCCGTCGACGGCAAGCCGATTCCCGCTCCTGACCCCCGCATCATCGAACTGCACGCCGCTTGTGCAAGGATTGCGCACATGTCAGGGGCGGTGGAACTCCTCCGCGAGTTGTACGGGGAGCCAGACAGTATTGTGGTCATGACGCAGCCGAATGCGGCGTACGAGTTGACTCGTGCTTTGAGAACGTTGCAGTTGGTATCTGCCACCGATTAGCTTGTTCTTCATGCCAGTTACCCGCTCAGGATTGAGGTCGTCCTCGATATTGGTGATGTGTGTTTGCGTTCATGTGTTGGCACGAAAAGGACATTGCATTTGTTTTTATGTTGAAGACCTGTAACTTCTACGACTGTATGATCATCCACGTGCACCCGCGTGCAAGCAGAGGAGCCCTCGAACGACCATCATGCGCAGTCACCTAATCCTCCGCTGCCGCCAAACAGCGACTGGCATAAGCTAGGTGCTCCTCGAAGCTCCTGCGTGTTGTGTTGAACGGAGACCGGGCTGACAGTGTGTTACCCAAGAGATCAGAGGCACGCACTCAAACGCACAAGCCTAGCTGATCTTTGTGCAGCCCCCGCTCGGCTGTAGCAGACTCTAAGCATCAAACCAAGTTGCTCGACATGCCACCCACGTTCGGGATGTGTAGACGGCGGTCGACAGGCCCAATAGGTCCGTGCTTATATACGCGCGCTGTCCAAAGATGAAATGATTCGGGCAGACGGCTATACGTACGAGACGTCGTATTAATATCCTAGGATGCGCGCTCATACCTGGCAAGTTAGACCTTGTATGCTCCGCATAGTATTCAGGCCTGACAATGACATTAGCTCGTATACAGTAGAAGCTAGAATCCTCATTAGAGCCAGTCCTTTGTCGTCTGTGTAAAATCTGTCCATGTGTACCTCTCCAAAACGTCGCCTACCACCTCTATCGCACCACGCCCCCCATACCTAAACATAGAAACACCCCGACCACCGTCCCGCGCCGGCCCTCTTTTCCCTCCTCCAACTCGGACGACGGACGCTTCACATGATGACGCAATCCTTGTCCTTGTCCTTCCCGCTCTTGCCCGACGCAGAGTCCCCAGTCTCGTTCCGGTGTAGGACCGACCCTGGCCCGCCGGGCGCGACGATGGCCTGATTCTGAGGGCCCTTGAGCCGTTGTGCAGCACGCTTGTCGCCCTGCTCTGCCGCACGCTTGTACCACTGGATCGCTCTAAACCCAACGACAGCAGACGCCGAAGAAGGGCAGGCGGTCGGTGTGTAATGTCAGCACGACTCACATGCGCACGGAGAAGGAGATGAAATAGAACGGGACGTGCGCGAGGTGCAGAGAAGGAGGATGTGATGAGCAGAATGACGCACTCTTGCATGTTCGGCTCCGTGCCGATCCCCACCTCGAGGAAGTAGCCCACCGCGTACATGGCCTTGACGAGCCCTCCTTCGGCCGCTTTCCGTGCCCAGAGGTAAGCCTCCGTGTCCGACTGGGGCAGCACCCCAGGTGAGCCAACGAGGTACCACGCGGTGAGCGCGAAGCACGCATCTCTGTGGCCCTGCTGTGCTGCGATGTTCTGCAACCATCATCAGCAAATGACGACACGTCAAGACGCGCATGCTGACAGTAAGAGAACGCGACTGACATAATAGTGTATTGAGAGCGCGGGGTCTTGCGGGCAACCCATCTTGCCATACTCATAACACTCGCCTAATCGGTACGCGCTCGGCGCATACCCGAGCTCTGCGGCCTGCGCGAGCAGCTCGGCGGCGTACTCGTAGTCGACGAACAGCACGTTGTCGATACCGCGCTCGTGCAGAAGCGCGAGTTCGTGCAACGCGTGGGGGGAACTCGGCTGTAGCAGCTTCGGCGGAACGCTTGAGGTACTTGACACCCTCCTTCGGACTTCTTGATAGCCCGAGCTCTCCGTTCAGCTCCGCTATCCCGAGCCGATACAGTGCGCCGGGGTGTCCCGCTGCCGCAGCCTTCTTGTAGAACTGGACGGCCTTGGCGGACTCGCGTCGGCAGCCCCAACCATTCTCGCAGCAGGTGCCGGCTCGGTAGGCAGCATCTGGGTGTCCATGCTTGGCGGCGAGGACGAAGAGAGGGAAGGCGCGGTCAAAGTCCTGTCGGTTCTTGTGCGTGCCGATGCCATTGGCGTAACAGTCGGCGAGGAAGTATTGTGAAGGCATGTGGCCACGGTCGGCGAGACGCTTGAGGAGGGAGGTTGCTTCGTGGACGAGGTCGTCGCGCTTGGCGATGGCCTTCTCGACCTCCATAACATTGCCCGGGGTGGGGGTAGGTATGGGCATTGTCTTAGACGCGTCGATCATGAAGACGGCGAACTCGAACTGCAGATCAGGGTCTTGTGTCTTCTTGGCATTGGCGCGGTAAAGCTCAAGAGTGCGTTCGTGCGAAAGGAGAGCGGCTTGGTTGCCTGGGCGGAGGTGGGAATGGTCGAGGATGGGGCCTTGTGGAGGGGAGGGAGCGCGGACGGACTGGGTGGCGATGGACCTGGTGGTATATGGCTGATCGTACTGAGACTGAGACTGGTAGAAGTCGTCGCCATCGCCCTCGTAGGACGCATCGTCGTACTGAGTCTGGCGGAGCGGAGGCTGCTGGGGGTAAGGAGAGTACTGGGAGCCCGGGCGGTCGTTGGGTATAGGCTCACGGGCGGGGCCTGGAGACGGACGACGCTGATCNAAAGTCTGGCACGAAGTTGGGGGGCGGGCGGTGGTTGTGGCTGCGCGTACATAGTCTAGGACGGCGGTGGAGAGAAAGGAGGGGAGGAGAGCAAGCAGGCCGTTCAGCCGAGGACGTCGTCCAGGTCGAGGGCGGTGAGAAGCTATTTCCTCTCAAGCGCCCGTACTCCCGCCGTCATTCCACCTCGTTAGGCGCCCACGCTCCGCTCCTCCAGTAAATACATTTTTNAAATTCGTGCGCCTCCCAAGTCTCAAACAATTCTTCCAACGACACAGACACCACGCATGTACGGTATCACAGCGATGTTTCACGTATAAATTGACCCCAATCGAAATGCAGACAGACAATTTCTACAGTCCGAGCCCAGACATCAGACATCCGGATCCCATCGTTCAACATGCCGTTCCAAAGTCCATAACAAAGATCAAGGTGATAGTCAACTGTGTACGCTTGTCCACGTACGGTTACAACGTGTCCACCGCCGCTATCTGTCCTGACGATTCTACATCACTTCTCGAAGTAGATGCAGTCGCAGTGCCCGCACTGTCAAGAGGCATCGGGGCAGATCGCAACGGTGCTGCCGCAAAGTCGTGGACAACAACCCGAGGATTCTTGGCGTACGCGATGCACAGTCGCCCAATCGTGTCGTCCCAGGCAATGGCTGAGATCCCGGTCATGCGCGCTCGGCCTATCTCCAAATGGCGTACGCTGGTAATGAGCTCTCCTTCATCTGTGATCACCTCGTTGCCCTCGAGGGGCTGCACATACGCCGCCAGCTCTGCGAGCTTCTGCACGACGTCCATGTTATGCGGGTCCTGGAGCCCCTTGTCCCACACCGCGTTGATCTTCCAGATATCGAACGTGCCATCCTCATGTCGGTCGGTCGCCAGTACGGAGTAGAGGATCGAGCGCGCACTCCCAGGGAGCATCTCCAAGTCGACCACGGGTGCCGAGCCGGTCTCGTCGTTCATGATGTTCAGGTCGAACTGCAAGAACACCTCCGTGAACACGTATCGATACGTGTCTCGTCCCGGTGGCAGGTCCTCCAACGGGTCAGGCGCGAGCGGATGGCCGGCAGGGAAGAGCGAGTTGAAGGCTATTCCGTCGCAGCCCTTAATCCGCACATAGACCGTGATGGGTTTGAGCTCCGGGCGACCTCCAGGGCCGAGCAACTGTGGACGGAGCGAACGGTCGTGTGCGAGCGCAGGGCCGAGTCCATGGTCGGTGAGCCAGACCTTCTGCCAGTAGCGGCCCATGCTCAGATGGACGTTGCTGCGGGAGGCAGGATTACAGATCTTAGGCTCCTTTCCCGCCCCATTGACGATGTCCCAGAACTCGGCCCAGTAGATCGGTAATATGGTCCCGTTGATGGGCGCATCGTCATCGGGATCGTTCCCTGCTCTGAGGATGACCATGAACTGCCTCTGGTTAGGGACAATGCAAAATGTCATGATCGCATTTGGCTTGATACGTATACATGGTCAGCTTGTATCATGCACATGAGCTTGCGAATCGTACATACCAAGCCAGGTGGGAGGAACGGATTGGGTTGCAATATGAGTGTCGAACCGAGGCCTTCGTCTAGATTCTTGTACACAATTCTGTCCGCAACGGCATCGACATGCTTCAAGGCTGCCACGAAGGGTGCGCCGTTGACATCGTCGTCTATGGCTGGTTGGCTCAACCGCGCGCGGGACGTGATTTCCGCGATTATGTTGAACGGACGCCCCTCCTGATCCGCGAGGATCTTCCATTCACGCTTCTCCTTGTGATACGAGAGCTCTCCCAGGCGCTCGACCGCCGCCAAAGGAACGTGCGCCACCACGCACTTGTACTTCAACCGTCTGTCGTTTGCGGGCGGTTGGTAGTCACTCGACAAGCTATTGACGTCAAACCTGACGAGTTGTGAGCACCGAGGATGCGTGGCCGATGATGACAAAAGTGCACGCTCACCGAGTTTCGTAGCAGGTGTGACGATAGTCCCGGCAGATGTACACGATCATGATGCCCGGGCTGCCGCGAAACGTCATGTACTTGGCCTTCAGCTCTAACGCCTTGGTGGGAACTTCCAGCGTCGCGATAGGCCGCGCCATCGAGTACTGAAAGTCCGCAGTGAACACCCGGATCGAGAACGTCTCCTGCGATAGGTCCTTCACAGAGGCGACTATGTACTGGCCCCCGGGGAGAAGCGCCATCTCGAATACCTCGACATGGTGCGCGTCGAACTTCCAGTTGTGCAGCGACGGCGGCTCGTGCACGTTCCACACCTTCGCCAGAGACGTGACGCGCGTCAAGAGTCGCTCGGCCTCCACTGAGCTGATGTTCTCGAGGGAGTAGCGTGCCGTGGGCGGGACCGGGGGAAGGTAGTGCTTCTCGCGCTCTAATCGGCGCTTCCAGATCGCGGCCTCTGTCGAGCATTGCCAGAACTGCTGAGATACCTGAAGACGCACACAGTCGTGGTCAACAATGATTTCTCTGCGGACTCAGCGCGCGAATTCTACCTGTCGAAGCTTTGCGATGTCTTCAATGTTAAGCTGGGATAGGATGTTGTCGACGATGAGATCGTTGCAGAGTATGGTCCTCTTCGGTACAACGCCAGCGCACGCGCTTTCTTGGTCATCGCTCAACGACGGCCCTGGGACTACTCTCGCGAACACCGTGTTAGCATATAAGGTCACCTGAGGTTACAGATGCACCGTACCTCCACAGACCTCAATTGACGGCTCTGGCGGTGCGCGAGCCTTTCCTTTGTCTTTCTTCGCTACTGCGAGAGCGATGTTTCTGTTCTCGTCGTTACTCATCGTAATCGTAGGGGCAGGATCCACGCCAGACAGAGGGCCTCGCGCTCATATTTGAGTGGCAACATGCGTTGGCAGAGTCTCCAGGGGAATAGGCGACGGCCTTGTACTTGAGTGTCTTGATGCACTCGTAGAGTGCTTGGGTGAGAGTACAAGGTTGCTTCGCACCTAAGGCCGCTCGCTTCTTATAAGCGCCTACTTCATGCACAAGGCCCGTGCGACAGCCAATCAGTTGCAAAACAAGGACTGCCTTCTTCCGCTCTTTCTAAGTGTTTGGAAAGGCAAGCTTTCGAGGAGCGCAGCGGTGGTGGCGCTAACGTGTTCAGGCTTGTATACACAGTCGCGTACAACAATCTGGACTACTTGTAGCATATTACACAGATCCTAGAGTCCGCAATGGCAAGTCTCCTAAACTCACCATTTAGAATCGCATTTTACGCGAGATCCAAGTGAAATCCGGCATTCCGCAACATACGCTATAGTCGAGGTATCTGACTGAGATTCGGGGCACATCATCCACGATGACCACTTTTTGACTACTGGAAACAGGTCAACTCAAGCCTACGGATCAGAGAGGTTTACATACCGAGATGACGGGTAAAAGAGGATGCCAGCAGACGATCATATCGCAGCCGGCTTCGGTATAGGCATTTCCAACAATTCTTCAGGGCGATCTGCGCGAGGGATATACGACGTATGCGCAGGGGGTGTGCTGTGTGGGCGAGGAGGGAGTTGTTGCGGGAAGTGCACGTGGACCGTATGTGATTGGGTATGCGACTGCGATTGGGTATGTGGGTGGATGTGGATGTGGAGCTGTTGTTGAGGTTGAGGTTGAGGCGCCGGAGCACGTCCGAGGGCGTATAGTGACTTGCGCCACAATACTCTTATTCCCCAGATGACGAATTCGACGGAACGGTGGGCGCCGAAGATGAGGAATTGAGAGCTAAACAGGAGGCCAGCACAGAATGACATGACGAGCACTGCCGTCGGCCAAGCCGTGTATGCAACCCCAAGGAGGAAGAACATGAGCGCGATGGCCGAGACAAACATGCACATTGTGGGTAGTCGGCATGTCAAGCAGAAAAAGAAATACGTGTTGTAGACGTCCTTTGCAACGCGCTGCGTAGATGGCGCCATGAGTTTCCCAGAAACTTGCCGTCACTCGCATGATAGTACCCACCTGGAACTTCTCAGCACTTGCGCCGCTGTATAATACGAGGAACCATGCATCGGTGACGAGTCCGATGCCCGCAGCAATCGCTCCTATCGCTACTACGCTCTGCGAAAAGCCATCTATGACGTACATGGACCCGGGCGCGAACCCGAACACGGCGGAGTCGATACCTGCTAATGCGAGTAGCTACAACCAATGAGTAAATGGTTCATCCATGGTACACGACCAGACCAACTCACCGATGCGCCGACGACATACCACTCAGTAAGAAGTCGATTCAGCACCTTCTCGGCCTTGTCGATGTCATTGTCCTGATCTGCTTCGCACAGTTCTTGATATGGAGCAAAAACATTCACGACCGAACCCGGTAACGGCAATGATTCTCGCGAGCTGGCACCGCCATTGCCACCCGAGTGCATGGGTATGACGCAGGGCGAAATGACTGCAACGTCACTTTGACCATCGAATGTCGGTAAACCACAAGGGCCATCCTCGACATCCTCGTATATAGTTGGAAACTCCTCATTGGGAGGCGTTGGAGGCCATGGTCCGTCATCCGATGATTCGGAGATGTATGCGTCAGAGTCGGAGTCCACATGGAACCCTCTTGGTCGTCTTCGACGTCGCCTCAGGCCAGTCGTTCCGGGCAGACCTGATGATCCGGGAAGTTGCTCTTCGGGCATCTCCTCGACTGGATGGTCTGATGTCGATGCCAGCATACCGTCTAAGAGACCTTTGGACGCTGTGAGAAGGGCGTCAGGACGTGAACATTTGAATGACCCAGTGGTATAGCACGCACAAGAAGCGCCGTCGGAGAAAATAGCCTCCGTTTCCGCAGGAGATAGTGGAGGAGAGTCGCATGGGGTCTGGGTAGGATGAGGCACTATGAACTTGAGGGTCAATGTTGCGCAGTGTTGCTGGCGTCCGCCAATCGTTGGACTTTTCCGTTGCGGGGGCGGGCAAGACAAGCGGACGTCATACTCGACAGGACGGGGATGAGGTAGAGGGTGCCTGCTTAGGACTTCGCCCAACGACAACTTAGCAGACCCAACCAAGGTTGGTTTTCGGTGTTTCTTCTTAGTCTGAGATCGGTGAAGGACTTGAACTACTAGAGACATTGCAGGATTGGCACCATGGCTATAAATAGGTAAGCGATACGCTCCAAAAGCAGATTCAAGAGACAGATGCGGGGCGTCGTGTGGTGTCAAGCATAGAATCACGATCTGTTCCAGCAACAATCGATTGAGAGACAAGAGACATCTTTAGAAGCAGCAGTTGAACGCCACAAGGGTGCACACCGGAGCCCGCAGCACTAAAACCTCACGCGCTATCCCCGCAGTAGAGATACACAGCAATGGATGTAGAATAGATTGAGATGAGACGTACATGGGTATCACAGACTTGAGATTCGGGTTCTGACCGTCGGAGCCGAGGGCAACGTCGGGCAGGGCATAGTCATGGCCGCCGTCGACGACCGTGACTTTCACGACCGGACGCCATGACTTCTCCGGACGCACGTACGTGAGTCCGCGAGTTCGGATGACTGTAGGAATGCGTTCAACCAGCCGAGTCAGTTCTACTGTCCACTCCGCCGCCGGACGCACGCGTTCCGAGATGCACCTGTTATATGCCAAGGGCTGAGAGCCACAACTATTTGGTCAGCGAGAAAGGTGCGCCGACATTCGTTGGCACTCACTCGGTGAAATGCATATTGTGCCCGGTGAGCTCTGAGTCCGTCACTGCGTCCACCACCAGCCACTTGGATTCACGTAGCAAACGCAAGCGTACTGCTCCAAGATCAGACAAGCGTGTTGAGACTGCCTGCCCGCGGGTCTCGTGGACGGAAACGCAAGGCAAGGAAAGTAAGAGGAAGAGAGCGTACAGATGGCGAGGTCGACGGAGGTTGGGACGGAGTAGATTCAAGGGGGGNCGCCAGTAATCATGCATTGCTTATAAAGTCTAAATGGACGGATAGACGCCTCGTCAATGTGCACCGCCTCATGGCGCCAATTGCGTCGTGTCCCACTAGGCCCACCTGTAAGTACAATCATCTGCTTCAACTTACGTACAGCACTGGCAGACAAGCCCCTTCTCTCCTCGACCTTGATAATACATCGAAGGAGTACGCATGTTGCGAGCGCGCCGGGAATAGATGCAGAAGCGCTACCCTATCTCTTCCTTCAAATTCACAACTTTACAAGGATCGTTATCCTACGAACCGGGCAACAAGGATAGGAGATGGTCCACAGTCACCTCGAGAGCATTAAATGGTTTATATGTCTCGCAATTGCCACAAGCGTTGCGTCCGGTGTCGTTCGGAGCGAAATGCAGGCCGGTTTGGCGGCAAGGGTCAGCCTTGGCCAACAGAAAGTTTGCTTTCCAGCGACATGGGGAGTCAAGAGGGTAGTGGGCGAAGGAGAGATAGAGTCACCCCTGTCCTTACTCACTGAGTCTCACTCCCTTGTTCTGGATTCTGGATTCAGCCAGCTGCAGCGTGCGTTGTGGGGCTGAGAGTTCATCCTACCCGGCGAACTGTTTGTTCCGCAGTTATCACTACGTCTGAGTGACTGAGGGAGGTGAATCTAAGGCAGAAGACCAGTAGCGAGAATCGTCGCTAATCCTAGTGCAGTCCGTCACCCATCGTGCGATACGACAATACATCCTTCCACCAATCTCCCAACTACTTCGTACAACTTCTACAAGAAAGCTTCCCTTCCATACAACTTGACCTACACTCGCTCTGAAACGCCATACACGATACCGCACCACAATCACAAACCACCACCATTCAAGATGTACTCGATCGCTGAATGGACGTTCCCGCCCGTCGCCAGTAGCGCCCGGATGTTCTGCGACGCGTTCGTGAAGCCCATATCTTGCAATTGCTGGAACGCGGTCGTAAGTCCACTACACTGTGCATAGCCAGCAATTCGTGCTCACCTGGAGTTGCACCTGGAACCGCTCCTCCGGGGGCCGGGTATCTGCAGGCTGAGGCGGCGCGCCGAACGCACCCAATCCTCCCAATCCGCCCAAGGCTCCGAAAGGATTTGCGGCACCTGCACCTGCACCTGCACCCGCACCCGCACCGCCCAACGCCGCGAGCATCTGCTGCATTACTGCGGGATCGAACATGCCAGGAATCGCCCCCGCACCAGGAGCAGCTCCAGCCCCAGCCCCAGCGCCCGGTGCACCTGCGGCCCCGGTTCCAGATGCATCAGCCCCAGGCGCAGGCGCAGACCCTGGCGCACCTCCAAAAGGGCCAGGCGGGAAAGGGTAGAAGTATGGCATGAAAGGGTTATTAAAGGGAGCCGCATTCGGTGCAGGCTGCGATCCGGCTGCTGGTGAGCCCGGTTGCTGGGAAGCAGCACCCGCGCCTGGTTGCTGTTGTGATTGTTGCTGCTGGCGCGCCGTCGAGGGCAGACCGGGGGCAGGGAACCCTCCGCCGCCAGGTGCGCCTCCGAGTCCACCAAGGGCGCCCAAGCCTCCCAAGCCTGCTCCGCCAGGACCCATACCGGACTCGCGCATGAGGCTCGACATCTGGAGCATCATGCGGAGCGTCTCCGGATTCGACATCATCTGACGGAACCGCTCGCTGCGGAAGACCTCGCGGACCTGCGGGCCCATCGCTGCGAGTTGGGGGTTCGACGCGATGATCTGATCGAGAACGGCGGGGTTGGACATGACGCTAGACATTTGTTGGAGGAATTGAGGAGAGTTCAGCATGCCTTGCATCTGCGCGCGCAAAGATGAGACTTCAGTTAACCTAAACCGCCGAGAAGCCAGCACGGAAAGGAAACTTCCGGCAATGCGGTAATTCGTAAGCTCAGCACGGTCGGGAGCATTGTCATGGCCTGATACTCAGGCCCGTCATGCCCGCCATACGCCATACATGCGCATAGCAGCCTCATTCGGCCTACGCTCACTCGCTACCGCAGCACCACAACCATCGCGCACAACAGCACTCACCATGTTAGGGTCGTTCGGGTTCAAGCCCATCTCCGCGAAGGGGTTCAGCCCCGCCATAAGCCCAAAGCCCATCGGCCCATTCAGCTGCGTGAGGGGATCATGCGGGTTCTGCCCCGCCTGCATCGTCGGCAACGGCTGGGGTGTTGAAGTCTGCGCCGAAGCACCCGCACGAGCGGCGCCCTTGACCATGTGGATGGTGTGCCCGGACTGGATCTTGTACGTTGATAGCGCATCCTCGTCCTTCAGCACTCGCCCTGCAACCCCGCATTACATTGTCACTGGATGCTGGAGTGGCGGGAGTTAAATGGACGCATACCGGAGTAGATAAGTCGTTGTCGGTCAGCAGGGACGTCAGACTTCTCCGCGATGGCCTGCTTGAGCTCGGTCACAGTCTTGTCGGTGGATATTGTGATTTGAAGCTTCAGCTCGCTAGGGCCTTGCCACCATACAGTCAGTATGAGGAGCCTCTGCACGGAGAGCAGCCAATACCTTTGACATTAATTGAGATCTCGGGCGCAGAAGTTGACTCTGAGGGTGCTGTGTCTGCCATGGCTGAGTGAGTGGTGGATGGGAGAGAAGTGAGTAGCCGAACTCGGCGTCTGTATGACGATAGCGCTACAATCGTTCTAGCGCCCATAAGGCACAATATATTTCGCGCTTATACACCATCCGACTGGGAAGATCTGGAATCTCACCAGTTAAACGAGTGCCCAAATACCTATCTCAGACGGTTTGCAGAAGACAATCTGACACAACGTTAATGGCTTAGTCTCATGGGCGAAAAATTACACATCCTAGATTCAATCCTGTATTATACTGCACCTGCAACGTTATGCTGCTACATCGGCCTTCAACAGAACAAAACATACGCTAACCCGCAGCACCTGCAGCCGCTGGCTCTCCTTCTATCCTCGCAGACACCATCGGATTTTGCTCAGACGTCAGTTTCGGCCGTTTAGATTCGTCTATCGCAGCCGTCTGCTCTTCAGATATCGCCCTCTTCGACCCACGAACAGCCCCATCCTCCGTGGTGCATTCCGTCGCTAGGAGTCGACATTGTCAGCACATGGTGCTCGCGCATAAGTTCATATGCAAACCTACCTGCTACCTCTACGCCGCTCTTCTCACTCTCCGCGGGGGGCTTCGCAGCCTCTGGCTCTGCAGGGAGAGGACGGACATATGGCTGCGCAAGCCAGTGGGGCAGGACGGGGAACCCAGTGGCCGGGTCTACGGGCGAAAGCTGCTCCAGAGTCTTTCCCTTCGCAGCCTCAATGTCAACCTTCGCGTCCATGTCAGCTTGTTACATGATGCAACGCAAGAGGACGCGCAACAAACCTCTAACCGCGTGTCCAGTTCTCGTACGATTTCCTCGTATCGTTCCCAGGCGGAACCACCATCCTTGTCTCGCTCAGCACGCTCCACCCGGACACGACCGAGCCGCTCTCGGAGGTCTGGGTACTTTGCGAGCGCTGGCCTTAGTAGCTTGAAGAGATGACCCTTAACCGCGCTCGGCGTCGTCAATGTCTTCTGGGACTTCACAATAGACAAATATTCTAGTGCGAGTGACGTGTTCCGGGGATGGAATCCTGTCAAATACAGTGCTGCAGGGGATGAGGGGTCGGAGTTGGAGGTGCTTGAGGATGAGGCTTCGGAGAGGGGCGGGGTCGGTGCAGGCATGAAGATGGCGGGGTTATACAGATTCCCCTCTGCGGACATGACAGCGTCCGCACCAGTAGCGGCAAGGCAGCGTTCGACGTCACCGTAGAAGAGGATGTTACCGTTCGCAACGACGGGTACGGACACAGCCTGCTTGACTGCACGGATCTTCTCCCAGTCTGCCAATCCCTGCATCCTTGCACTGTGAGTGCTTCGGGTGGTTCTGAATGGCGCATTGGGGGACGTACCGAGCGGTGTCCTCTCTGCTCGCGAGTGCGCCCATGACATGTCAGCATCTGCGCGCCCGCGCGCTCTAGCATCTTCGCATACTCCACCGTCTTCTCGACGGTAGGGAACACTCGGAACTTCGCCGTGACAGGGATGGACAGATTATTGTGCAAGGTATTGACTGGGCACATGCTATCAGTACCATACGGTGCCACGGCGAATATCACGACGTACTCATTTCGTAGATCAAGTCCCACTCGTCTTGCAGGAACGAGCCATAGTGGCCCCGGCGCGCAATATCTTGCGGGCAGCCGAGGTTGATGTCCACAGCATCGCAGTACGGCTCCAGCAACTTCGCAGAAGTGAGCAGCTGGTCCGCGTTGTTTGCGCAGAACTGTACGATCAAGGGCCTGTCTTCCGGCCCGCCCTCCTCCCCATGGACGGTATCGAAGTTCTGCTCCCGGTACGGCTTGCGGACTCCCTCAGCGTACATCTACTCCTTACGGTCAGCGAAAGTCAGCATAATATATAGCACCATCCGAACGCACCTTCGCATTAATCATGGGAGTGTAGACAACCTGCGCCCCATACCTCCTGGACAACTTCCTCCACGCCTTCATGCGCAGGTTAATCCAGTACGTACCACATCATAAGCCACTGGACACATACCAGTTCGCTCTGGTCGACCATAGGCGCGACGATGAACTTCGGGCTCCCGAGCACCTTCTCAAAGAACTCATATCCTCCCAACTTCCTGGACCTGTCGGAGGTGATCCCGGGCATGATGATATTTACAAAGGCGATTCCTCGCTGAACGAGGGAGGATAGGAAAGCGATTTTGGCAGACTAGGCTCGGATACTATACTGAGGATTATCGTGGATCCAAAGGTATGTATATCACGGAGCGATACGAGCAAAGCCTAGGACACAGACAGAAGTGGACGAGGGCAAGAAGAGATTCGGCTGGAGAAGGGCACAACGAGCGCTTACAAACTTTGTCTCCACCGATCTCTTTCGTCGGCCCGGATCACGGACCGCGAACCCGACTTTCGCTTGACGCTCAAATCTCGGAGGCTGCGCCGCTGCGCAAAGTTCGAACAATTCGCAGAACAATATCGATACATGTGGATACCAACTGTACATTACAAGTATATATGCGTGGAAGCTATGATGTATGCGACAACAACGAATGCGGGAACAAGAGAGCGGCACGAAAGAGATGTGGTGATACCGTACACTATGTATATATTCAAATAGATGCGATAGTACTATACCAGTCTGATGACACGGGTGTCCGTGGTGAGGATGATAACAAGACGGGGATATAAACAGACAGATCAAACGACTCTTAGCTCGAAGCGGTTGGTATAGAAGTAGTCCGTCGTAAACGCTCGAGGGTAACTTCCAAATCTACCACGACTTCAGAATCGGGCGTACAAATCAAGCAGGGGTTTCGAGCTGCGACTCACCAGCCATTCTGAGCGGCTTCGGGAGGAAGTGATCCATGCCCGCCGCCCTACATTCACTTTCACTCTCTTGCGTGACGTTGGCAGTAAGTGCGATGATGGGCAGCCTGTCAGGAAGCTCGCCGCTCAGCTCTAGCTCTCGTATTCGTCGCGCTGCCTCGAAGCCATCCATGACTGCGAGGATGTCAGCCAAGGATCGACGAAGAGTAACAGAGCGATCCTACCTGGCATCTGGCAGTCCATCAAACAACAGGCAAAGTATGTCTCGCGGATCGCATCAATGGCTTGTTGACCGTCGTTCGCGGTCATGACATCATAGCCCAATTTCTCCAATAGTCGGCAACCGAGCCTCTGGTTGACCTACGCGTATTTCAGTAATGGTTTTCACCTTGCTCGAGGTGTGAAATCTGACAGACCATATTATCCTCTACAAGTAGCACTTTCGGCCGCGTTTGCGAAGGCGCATCATCCGCTATGGCCTGTGTTCGATCGAGCGGCGTAAGAGGTATCTCGTCATGGCTCGCAGAAGCATCGGAATTCGCCTGCGTCACCTGCTTCTCCTCTGCTGCATCCTGTAGTGGCTTCTCTTGGGGTAGCGCAAAGCGCACCTTGCCAGACTTAATGTGCCGTCCCATATAGTCTGCGGGGTCCTCCAGCCATTCAGCGACCGTGTGCATGATCACTGGGCGCTTCACAAGGATGACGTTCCTGCCCTCGCGAAGCTTCGGCTCCAGCGGTGCGAGGTCCTGCGTGTCAGAATGGACGATGAATAGGATGGTGTCCTTCCATGGGGGCGCGCCAATCAATCCTTGTAGCGGGGGAGAATTCGTGACAGTCTCGGCGTCCGTCCAGATCGCGTCAACGTCCTTCGCCAGGTCTTCCAAGGATGATGTGGGCGATCCACCTTGCGCGAAATATCCGTACTGTGTCCACAGACGAATGAACTGCTCCTGCGTTCGGGGGTTCCTGTATACCACGCGTACCCGCTTGCTAGGAGCGACTGAGGGCGCGCAGTGAATCGTGGGTGATGGCGAACGAGAGGGCAGAGCGATAGGGATTGAGACGGTGAACGTCGACCCCAGACCCTCTTCAGAGTCCACCTCGATGGTGCCCGACATGCGCTGAACGAGATGCTTGACGATACTAAGACCAAGGCCGGTACCTTGTCTAGGGCGTGTCAAGGATGTGTCGGCCTGACGAAAGGGCTCAAACAATGCACCGCGGAAACTCTGCGGAATGCCACACCCTGTGTCAATGACCTTGATAACGAGCTGCGTAGGACTGCTCATGGACACGGCCAGACAGATGTAACCCTGGTCGCAGAATTTCTGTGCGTTGGATAGAAGCTATCAAACGAATTAGGGCATGTTGGATACTTTGATGTGGATTCGCTTACGTTCATGAGGATCTGATTAACTGGTCAGCCATGGTTGTACATGGGAACGAGATTCACAACATACCCTGAATGCGTACGTCTCATCCAAGAGGACAACCTGAGGGACATCTTGGGCAATCGCAACGATGACGTCCACGCCAGGCTGTCCTGGTTGGATGCCTCGAGCCTCGGTAATCTTGGCGATGTCAACGAGCATCTTGCGCACCTCCGTGCGGACTGGGTGTGCTGATAGCTCTACGTTGTTGCGGTCGAGCTAGGTACTTGAGTACCACCGAGCGTAGATCGTGGCTTGAAGACGTACCTTGCTGAAGTCTGGAGGGATACCAGATGAATACCATCGCCACGGAATACCGACGGGTGGCACGTACCGAGGACATTTCCAGCAATCACGTTGATCGCATGGCAGGCTTGTTGAATGCTCGTTACATACAGCGCCTGTTCTTCAGTCAAGTGGGTCCGGGCGAGGAGCTCGCAGTATCCGTTCACAGTGTGTAGAGGCGTTCGTATCTGTGCCGTACCAATCAGCGACCTAGACACGTCTATGAATACAATGGCTGACCTCATGGCTCGCGATAGAAATGAACTGCTGCTTGAGTTCTATCGCCTGCTCTGCGGCCTCCTTCTCTGCCATGATCCGCCACAACCTGCGCTTGGTTAGGATCATCTCCGCCATACGATTGCGTGCGGTGATAGCGGCGTGCGCAAGGATGGCATTGGAAACGACGCATACGAAAACGGCGATACCGATGATGGTAACCGGAAGGAACTCTGGATACCCAGGATTTGATGATGGAGGAGAGCGGGTGTGGAAAGTAGCCGCTGCCATGCCTGTAGGTCTATGAGACGACTGATCGTGAATTCCTAAAAAAAAGCGGCTGACCTGTATAATGCATCGAGCAGCAACCGATAGCCGCTATCGTGCTAAAAGCGACTTGTCGCCCGAAGTGCGACTCCATGTGGACCATTGATAAGCAGCCGACGAAACAAAGCGAGAATGCGACCACGTAGGAAAGTGCAACGATCCACAAGCTCCAAGAGATTCGGCCAGAAGGAACGTCCATTGCCCACATACCTATGTGTACAGCTAAATGAGGCGGATTCGGCCACAACGACCGAGAATGACGACGCACCACAGTAGTGCATAAACACAATAGCTGCTGCCCATATTGCTGCGCGAATGCAGAGAAAGACATTGATGGACTTGTAGTGCGCTTTCAACCAATACCTCCAGCCGAAAGTGGGCACGGGGCGGTCTTTCGCTTGCGCCCTGATGCGCAACCGTGTTTCGTGGCTAAGCCCTGAGCGATATGGTTCGCCCTGTGTGCCCGAAAAAGTAGCGAGCGTCGTACCTGAGAGATTACGCGTGAACGAGGACTCGGAACTCGTGGTATCCGTCGAAGTACTGCTAGGTGTTGAATGTGTTGATAGCCGCGCTGCGTCGGGAGGTGGGACAGACTGGTGAGTGCGTTGTGTCGCCGAGTGTGCTGGTGACTTGGAGGATACCCTAGAGGGCCTCTCGAAGCTGAACGATGCGTGACGACGTTGCGATGGAAGGCGAGAAGGGCCGCTCCCTGATGCGAAGTCGGAAGGCTGCTCTTCTTCTACGATCCGCTCGTCCTCTTCGCTGCTGTCTTCATAGTCCTCGTCGCCCGGCATTATGCTTTCCCGATCTGCGGCCTCTGAAGCCCTGTCCTCGTCCGCGCTTGTACGAAGAGGAGCATAAGCGGCCTCAAGGTCGTCAGAGGGACGCCCGGAAACAAGGTTGGAGATACTGGCGTAGATCCCTTGGTTCCATTTTGAGAGTGTGCGAATAGAAGCCGAGTTCTCTATCGCTTCCATGGCATATGGACTGGCAAGGGCGGCGAAGGTGAAGCCGACCGCAACGACGGCAGAGAGGATGGTCAACGGTATATTGAATCGAATCGTGACGTCAAGACGACATGCGAGCATCCCAACTGTGTGGACATAACGTCAGCATATAGGTCTAGAAGAGTTGTTGTAGTTCTCGAAGGCGACGCGGAAGAAATCATGGCATGCCGAGCGCTCCTTGGTGACCATTCTCATGGCTTTTCGGCCCAGCCTATGACCATATGGACAATGTCAAGCGGCACAACTCGCTTGAGCTACGATGCTCGCCATGAGGCCGAGAGCGAATGCGAGTTGCGGACGCGGCCATCGAGCTAGGATGCGAACGTACCGAAGTGCATAGACCAAATGGCGCAAAACCCAAAGGCGATGCTAGCAAGAAACGTCCAGGTCCACTTGAGGGCGGCACTACGGGTATACTTTGCGTGGATCATGATTTGGGTACTTGTGTATGCGCCAATCCAAGAGATCAGGTAGGAAAGGACGACGAGCTGGAGGACGCGAAGAGAACGGCCAGTGAGCGAGGGTAGCGTAGGCGAATGAGCTGCGGAAGGAGGCGTACCTCTGGAGCCCACTGAGGATTGAGCGTACGCTCTGGAAGGGGGTCCATGGCTTTGCCGTGGACGGCGGGAGGGAGGGGGAGGACGACGTGGTGGGCGACGGGGACGAAGGAGAGGACGGCAGAGAGAGGCTCAGGACGCTGAAGAGCGTTGGTGGTGCAAGGGCGAAAACCAGAACAGGCTGCTAGTACTACTTGCCGTTTCTAACCTTGTCCCAACGTGCGGTTGTATATGAACTATGACATCATACTCCATTATGTAAGCCACACGATCGGCTTCACACCAGTCCGTCGGCAGCTCGCTCAGGCTCATCCGCAGATGAACGCAGTTCGTGTTCTTCCCTGCCAGCTAGCAACGTTAACTCCTCGGATAGCCGGAGGAAGTACATGAGTCACTTGCAACTGTAAGGGTGCAACGCCGCAAACGCGGGGAAGACTACGTGCTGGTCCCACGGGTGGACCTTCCTGGTCGGAGGTCCGTTGAATCTCTGATCGCCTCCCGATCCACGCTTATCGAGTTTCGTTCGTCTTTGTCGGTTTCTGGATTTCCTTCTCAAGTGCCCATGCCTCATATGCGCACCTAGACCAGGTTGTGGGCCCTTGTGGGGCCAACGCCGCTCTCGACTTCTCCCGATGTCAAGATTCACTAGCACTGCTGAGCTAGTACTCCTACTTGCACAGTCTGCGAGTCGTCATTGCACTGATCGATAGTTCGCCGTGACTGCATCTATGATGTCTCAATGATCCATAGCGGCCAATGTGTCAAGCATATTTCGTCTACGACCACGAAGGGCACTGTTGGAATGTTGAGAGCAAAATCTGTGGTCGCTTTCACAGCAGTAGGAGACCGACAAGCGTGACGCTTTCACGAGCTGCAATATTTACTGGGATTGATACTAGAAAGATCGGTAAGTCGAGAGAGAGCCCGTAAGTAGTGTTAGGCAGTAGCAATGTGCGCCCCATACCAATCGTCTGTCCGCCACGCGCGCGTTTCGTCGAGTAAGTACAAGTAGTAGAGAAGAGTTATTACAGGATGGCCAGACGACACCGCGCGCCCCATACTCTCTCGCCTCTCCAGTACTTCACGTCACAGAAGGATGCTAGGGTGATGAAAAATATAACAGAAGATAAGATGGAAAATCGTCCGTCCGTCCAGCGGTCGCCCGCCACGCAGCACACGTCGCGCCAAAAGGAGTGTCTATTGCCCGTAAGGACCGTGGGGTATCGTAAAGTGTGCTACGCCGCCGCCGTTGTGACTCGTGATCACCGTCAACACCCTGGCGCATCGTCCAGGATGACTCTGACGGGAGTTCAGCGACAGCACGGGGNAGACTGGGAGAGTGCACGAACCTGATTACTTGTTCCCGAGGGTGTCGTACTTGCCCGGGTACGCAGCGCCACTCGAGTAAGGCATCGTCGGCATCGCGTCCAGCTGGAGGTTTGAGCGCGACCGCGCCATGACCTCCGACGCGACGTCGTTGCCGTACTGCTCCGCCAATTGGCTGTGGTACACATGTAATCATTAGCAATCCACTCAACCTGCAGAACAGGACGGAGACGTACTTGGCGTAGTTGTCCATGATGACAGCCATACTGTTCATGTTCAGGCGGTACGCCTTGGGCATCATGCCCTTGCCGAAGCGGTACGTGACATGGTTCGAGCACAGCAGCGCTGCGACCATAACCAAGAGCTGTACCGGCACGACCGAGAACACCGCCGCGTACCAGCGCTCAAGAACGACGCGCTCGAAGTCGATGTACGGGCCCTTGCATCCGGGCAGCGTGCTCCGCGCATAGCACGTCTGGCTGACCGTTGCCTCAATGAAGGGGTTGAAGTATCCACAGCAGTGCAGCTGGTTCTGGATCCGAAGACGGCCATCAAGACCGAGGTCCCGCGACCACTGAGCGTTGATCTTGCCCTCGAGGTTAAACGTGCGTTTCTTGTAAGTGATGTACCCAGGAGTGACCAGAAGTGCGAAGCAGATCCAGAGCAGGAAGGAGTACACAGCCAAGAATGCACGATTGTTGAGGAGGATGCCCGACCAGCCGATGAGAGAGGTGAGGACGCCCAGCGAGGCTGCGACCGTTGAGATGATCAACTCGGTCTTGTTGCCGACACGGATGATGTCTGCATGCGTCCAGACGTTGAACCAGATGAGCAAGCAGGCGATGAGGCCTGTGAGTGAATACGCGGAGAACTGTCAAGGGCCTGGTTAGCTCTGGTGTTGCCGGAGAGAAATGCCCGCAGTCGGAGGTACGAGCGCTAGGTTTCAAGGAACGAACAAGGAGAAAGTCTCCAAAGCATGCGCGCGGGGTACTCTGCGCACCGCATCATGGCGGCTCGATGCCGCAACGGAGCACATCTGCACACTGTCAACGCAGAGACGGGCTCGGTGTCACGAGCGCCTATTCCGGAATCCGCAGCAATCACGGAAACGGATGAAGTGCGCCTCGCAACAAGCAGCAGCGAGAGCTTGAACAGTAAAGTGGACACTCACGATGGTGTTAGATATGAAGAGCACCCATTTGAAACGGTTCCACCGCAGGCGGCCCTTGCGTGCACCTTCGCGTCCTCCGAAAGTGACACCGTCGTAGTCATCGTCTCCGTCTCCAGGCATGCGAGATTCGTTCGCTCTGAAAGCCTCACGGCCACCTCCTCGCTTCGGGATGTGGATGTCGTCCATCCCCTTGCCCTTCCTGCGCTTCATGCCCCCCGAAAGCATGGTGTTGGAGAACTTGGAGGGGAGATAGTTGACGGAGAGGGAGGTGGGGATGCCCTTTGAATCCGACATGAGGGGTGTGTCGTTTTTCGGAGACATGGAGCGAAAGGAGCTTGCCCGAGAGCCAAAGGGGACATTGGGAGGGTCGAGGCCGGAGCTGTTGTTGTTCATGCCTGCTAGCATATAACGAGTGGAGTTGGCGGCGGACTGAATGGACGGGGAGTGGGAGTTGACGGAGGACGATCTAGAGTGGCTGTCGTCCACAGGTTCGTAATTGACACCCGGGCGGTCGATGCGAGGAACGCTGAGCGAGGGCGCCATGGAGGTAAGAGGGAGAAGGAGGGAGATACTCACGAAGGACTGCGATCCATCTAGGCGCCGTGTTGCATAGGCGAGACGGCGAGGACGGCAGCGGGATGTGGTGAAGGCAAGAAGATGAAGAGTTTGAAAAGACGGAGGAGGCGAAGGCGGCAAAACGGACGGCGCAGGCGTAGGCGGGGCGGTGCGTGTTGTTGGGAGGGACGGGAATGGAGAGGGCGTCAACGGCGGACGACGAACGGCCAACGCGCGCCAGTGAAAATGTTCACACGTACCGGCATCGGGCTGGGGCTCGGACTCGGAGAGGGCCTGCCATTATTGGGCGAATGTCCGTGGCCAGAGCTCGTATTCGAGTCCAGGTAGGTCGACCACATCCGCTGCATCGTACATACACCCGCCCCTACTTACACTGGTTACGCGACAGGAGTCAAAGTCGGCGGTGTCGTCCCCAGTCTAGCCCCCGCCTTATATCTCCTCTTGTCGTCGCTCGTCGTTCCCACTAAACCGCCGTCCACGTGGCCACCTGTCTCTCCCCGCATCTTGTCCGTGTTCAGGATCTCTCTCCGCAGCGCACTCTTTCCCTCTCCTTTTCCCCGCGTCCCCTTCCCAGTGTCGGGGACATGGCTCCCATCGCATTCCTTTCATTCAGAACGACATCTGCGAATCCTGTTCGCCGAGTTATCTCCATGAGCTTATGCACCGTCACACAACTCTTGAATCTTGATAATGCACAAACATGGCCGCGATCTGCCGTGTCAAATCCATCACGAACACTTTCGGACCTTATTGGCATTGTATGCATCCATCGTTTGCTGGCACTCGGTGTATAAATAACCTATCACAGGTGAATATCATACATCATTTCGGCCACTTCAGGATGTTCTCTCCCACCCGAGCTTTCGCAGATAACACAATATGGAATTCCGGATATGTGCGTGGACTTGCTCTCCCACTTGGCGTATTTCTTGCAATGCACGGAGTTCTCAGAGACCATGCATTTCCGTGCCATGATGTGTTCCGTTCTACGAAGACTGTGGAGCTATGCATTCCTGAGTGCCATTGATGCGCCGCCGTTGCGCTGCTGCACCTGGAAGCTGTCGACGCTGAGACAATCTGTACGATGTTGCACATGTCTATTCATACGAAACGGCGTGTTTAAATCCCCTAACACACGCTGGGTTGCCTTGGCAATGATGCTGCATGTGGCTGAGCGTTGAGTATAAGCATGTTGCGATAAGATGCGGCTGTTGATGGAGATTAGATAGACGCGTGTGAGATGGCGGACGATGACATGGAGAGGCTGAGGCTGGATCGGACGAGATCTACCCAATTAGCGCATCGCAAGAGTCTCGGTCTCCACCAAAATCTCTCCTCACATCCGCCATGGTCCAAGTCAAAAACAAGGTCTGCCTCATGTAAGCCAGCCTTGGATCCGTACAGGTAACATACGCTCACGAGTGCACACCACAGCGTTCACGATGGCTGGGGCATCGCGCCCGAGAAAGACATGAAGGGCGACGCCATTTCTGCCGGCGATACCACCAACATGGATACGATCTCAAAGGACCACAGCGTCCGCCAGCTGCACGCGCACGGCCTTGCGGTCGGCTTGAGCGATGGCCTGATGGGCAACTCGGAAGTTGGGTGAGTGTTCTTGAGCATTCCGCACGCGTTCCTTGCCCCGCCGGCGCATATATACGCGATCGGATGGACGACTGACGCGATGTGCGTGCTGCAGCCACTTGAACATTGGTGCGGGACGCATTGTGTGGCAGGACATCGTCAGGATCGACGTGTCGATTAAGAAGAGGCAGTTCCACAAAAACGAGACCATCCTCGAGAGCTTTAACAGGGCCAAGAACGGCAACGGCCGCCTCCACCTCCTCGGTCTCGTAAGTACCGCACCAGTCCCCGATCCACTCCTTTGTGCTCATCACCTTGTCTGTCTCCCATAGGTCTCCGATGGTGGTGTCCACTCGCACATCACCCACCTCTACGCTCTTCTCGAGACGGCGAAGGAAGTCGGTCTCAAGGATGTCTACATCCACTTCTTCGGCGATGGCCGCGACACCGCTCCTCGCTCTGCCGCGGGCTACATGAAGGACCTCCTCTCGTTCATCGAGAAGGAGAAGATTGGTGAGGTTGCGACCGTCGTTGGTCGGTACTACGCCATGGACCGCGACAAGCGCTGGGAGCGCATCAAGATCGCAGTCGACGGTCTCGTCAAGGGCGAGGGCGAGAAGGCTGAGGACCCTGTCAAGGCCATCGAGGAGCGCTACAAGAAGGACGAAACCGACGAGTTCTTGAAGCCCATCATCGTCGACGGCGATGCTGGTCGTATCAAGGGTGGGTGGTCACTGCGAACACCCGGCGGAGAGGCGCTAACGACAGGGAGATAGACGGCGATACCCTCTTCTTCTTCAACTACCGTTCCGACCGCATGCGTGAGATCGTTTCCGTATTCGGCCTCCCCGACAAGCCGATGGAAGTCGACGTGCCCAAGGACCTGGTATGTAGCAGTCTAATCAAGGAGCACAAATATACTGACTGGTCCTATGTAGCACATCACCACTATGTCGCGTTACAACGCAGATTTCCCCTTCCATGTCGCTTTCCCTCCCCAAGCTATGACCAACGTTCTTGCGGAGTGGCTCTCCAAGCAGGGCGTCAAGCAGGCGCACGTCGCTGGTGCGTACCGGCCTTACATCACCCGTTCTACTACCCGCTCATAGCCCATTCTCGATGACAGAAACCGAGAAGTACGCGCACGTCACGTTCTTCTTCAACGGCGGTGTCGAGAAGCAGTTCCAAGACGAGGAGCGGCACATGATCCCCTCGCCCAAGGTCGCGACGTACGACAAGGACCCCAAGATGTCCGTGCAGGGCGTCGCCGACAGGGTTGCCGAGCTCGTGCGCAAGAAGGAGCACGAGTTCATCATGTGCAACTTCGCGCCCCCGGACATGGTCGGCCACACGGGCGTGTACGACGCCGCGGTCGAGGCGATCACGCACACGGACAAGGCCGTCGGCACCGTGTACGAGGCGTGCCAGGAGGCGGGCTACATCCTGCTCATCACCGCCGACCACGGCAACGCGGAGCAGATGATCAACCCCGAGACGGGCGCGCCGCACACCGCGCACACGACGAACCCCGTGCCGTTCATCATGACCGGTGACCCGAAGGTCCTCACGTTCGCGGAGGACAAGAAAGATGGCGAGGAGGAGGAGGGCGCGCTGTGTGATGTCGCGCCGACCGTGCTCGACATCATGGTAAGTCACCCAGTTCGTCCGGAGGAACACTTGCTCATAATATCTGACCTTATGTACAGGGCCTGCCTAAGCCTGAAGGTTTGTAATGTTTCGGCTATTGCTCAAACATTTTGGCTCACAATCTGTTGACAGAAATGACCGGTCGTTCGCTCCTCGCAAAGGCCTAGATCTAGTAGCGATATAGAATACCAGGAGAAGTGCAAACCCCATGTTGTATGTAAACCTAGAGATGCAAGGTATCGTGACAATAGACTTTTCATTTACGCACTATTGCGCCCGTGCGTGTGTTGCATTGGTATTATCCAAAGGTCTGTCATGGCACAACGGTGAGTGCAACTGGTTACTTGGTAGCCGCGAGCAGGCAGAGTGTAGCGTTTCCTCATCAAATCATTAAAGGTATCGTGTTGTGAAAGTGAGTACTGTACACATTTACTAAGGCATACTTCGTCATTTCTAGGCCTATCCTTCATAGCTAACAAGGCTACCTTAGCAGCACAGGTCGGTTGGGATGGCAAGCACACTCACACTCTTGCTTCTGCCATGATTGCTCCGAGCGCGAAATCACGCACACCAATGGTTGAACCAGTTCAGGATGCCTCTCGCGCACTCCTCCTTGGCCCACCCTACGATGGCGATCAGGAGCCATTAGCCCGGTAAGGTACAATGTTGAACGTGCGAAAGCGGACCCGACACTGACTTTGGATGGGAATGCTAGGATCACCGCGCACAGCAAACCCGTGCTCGACGGCGCTGAAGACCTGGATGTAGTACTGAGCCTTCTCTTCGACGAGGATGTCTTCTACACGGCGGCGTGCCGAGCGCGGGAATGTGATGTCGATCTCTGCGTGGCAACGACGTTGGCACTGAGATAGGTACGATACTAGCTTGATGAAAGTACTGACCGGCGCAGGCCATCAAGAGTGGCTCTAGCAACACATGTCAGGTACTCGTGTTCACTATTCATGATTAGAGTATATGCACGTACTCCTGACTCCTCTGAAATGGTCTTCATCCAGATAGGCTGGATGGGCAAATGCTCCTGCACGACATGATCAAGACGCAGCGCCAAAGACTAGATGATGGCACAGCTGTACCTGCTACGATCCAATCCTTCTTAATATGCTCCATGACGAACGGGGCAGCAAAGCAGTATCCTGAAGAGCAAGAGCAATTCAATGAGAACATCTTCCGTATCAATGGCGAACCGCACAAACCAACGCAAAAATACTTCTTGTTCACACCTGGAAATGTTTTGAACTCGCTCGGTTTGTATATGTGAGCGACGGATATGGTAGCTACTCACCATATCGCGCTCGTATGCCCTCAACCCACGGTGGGAGAAGCTCGGCTGCACGGACGCGCTTGAGCTGTATCCACCCGAGCATGTCAAACCCTTCCTTGTTCACGTGGTCTGCATACGACTCGCGTTCAAGATAGTCTATGCCGAGGACAAGGTAGCCTTAAATCCACGCAGTCACTGGCGTAAGCGATCCGCTTCCCCATAGAGTATATAGGCGACTAGTAGACTCACCGTTGTCCGCCCAATAGTCCATCAACAGCTGCGAGTTGACGTACAGCGGCCCGAAGATGTCTGCAAAGAACAGGATAATCTTGTCCTCAGTGGTGCCTGACGGCGGGCTAGCGATGTACGTTTCGACACCCGCGATCCTCTCGATCGTCCCTCGAGGATCCCCGACATGTTGCACAGTCTTGGTGCAGCATTCTCCGGGAGGCCCTGCGAGTACTGCTGCTGCCATGTTGTCTTGAACGAGTCAGCTGGGGATCGATGAAATTGGGCTTACCGGGAATTCATAGGCCCAAACATCTCTTGCTGTCCTTACGACATGGCGAGTCTGTCATCGAGAGGGCTCGGACCGCACACTGGCTGTTGAGGTATGATCATGAGTCATGCGTCCTCGTAATGCACACTGAGCTGCCCAGATTTCGCACGCCGGGCTCTCTCAGGCTCATGTATGACTTCAGCTGGTTATTTGCTTGCGGTAATGGCATCATATATGCGTTGCATTGCATGAGTTCTTGCCCAGTAAACTATCAGCTTTCTTGTAGCACAGATTGACGAGTGTCCTAGGAGCTGGCACTCATCAAGCCGCTTGCAGTACAGGCGCTTGTTGATGCAGGCAAGGACCAACAACTCCTCACGTGTCACTTGAACTTCAATATGCTCGAGACGCCATCCGTAGCACGAGAGTTACACAGCTCAGTCGCAGAAGTGGTTGAACCAGTTCAAGATGCCTCTCGCGCTCTCCTCCCTGGCCCACTCTGCCCCGCGGCGGTCAGCTCAAAATTCCTTCGTTATGGTTGACGAAACAGAGAGACACGTACTTTGCGCGGAGACGCTGGGGTCACAGCGGGTAGCAAAGCCGTGCTGGACCGAGCTGAAGACCTGGATGTAGTACTTCGCCTTTTGCTCGGCAAGGATATCCTCGGCGCGACGGCGCGACTCGAGCGGGAAGGTATGGTCGACCTCTGAGAGCGTTGTGAGTGCCGAGAATGACTACCCTGGAATATCCGTGACTTACCGGCGCAGGACAGGAGAAGCGGCTCTGAATGCAGCATTCGCGGTTAGCAGGTGCACGCTTAATAAGCCACCATGTGAATTGAACTGGGAGGTATGGACATACGCTTAACACCTCTAAAGTCGTCCTCATTTAAGAACGCCGGATGGGCGAATGCCCCTTGACGAGATGGTGAGCATCATACGGCCCATCCACGCACCCTCAGCCGAAACAGTGTCGTACCTGCTTTGATCCAGTCTGTCTTGATGTGCTCCATGACGTAGGGCGCGCCGAAGCAGTATCCTGATCAATGGTAAGTTCTACTAGTCGCTCTCATAGACAGCAAGTGACACGCACCAACGCAGACGTATTTCTTGTCCGACCCTCAACACAACGTCAGCATGTTTCGTACACAGCTGCGAGTTAGGGCTGCAGGGCATGATCGGCTTACCATACTGCGCTCGGACAGCTTCGATCCACGGTGGGAGAAGCTCAGCTGCGCGGACTCGCTTTGGAGCCACCCACGCCCGGACGTCAAACCCTTCCTTGTCAATGTGGTACGCATACGAATCGCCGTCGAAATAGTCCAAGCCGAGGACAAGCCACCCTACCATCGTAGTTGATCATGGTAAGCCTGCAGGCTGTGTTTGCAAGCAACGACCAAGCTCACCGTTGTCCGCCCAGTAGTCCATCACCAACTGCGCGTTCACGTACAGGGGGCCGAAGATGTCGGCGAAGAAGAGGATAATCTTGTCGCCCTGTCGTGGACCGGTGATGTAGGTGTTCGCTCCCGCGATCTTCTCGATGGCGCCTCGAGGCTCCCCAATGTGCTGCACCGTCTGAGTGCAACAATCTCCGGGAGGCCCTGCGAGCGTCGCTGAAGCCATGTTGTCACTAGGTATCGATGGTTGAAGAAAGAGCAAGCTGGGCCGTTCGTTGAGTGTGGAGCCTTGGGTCGTTCGCTCAGCTTATCTACCCTCAGGCTGGCAAGCTACCCTGCAGCGCATATAGTTCGCGAGCGCAGCGGCACCCCGCGGTGCCAACCAAGCTCATACCACCTTCACATGTATGACACAAACCTAGTGATCCCGTGTGATTCGAAGCAACGCGCTGAGTGAGCATGGGACGCTTCGATTGGGCCCCTCAACACAGCTGATGGTGCAACAGCAGCCACTGCCAAACCTTCAATACGCCGGATCCAATAGCACCAATGCATCCGAGGCGCGCCGCTCTCAGCCCAGTACACTCAAGCTCGGCGGGCGTCCCGCCTTGTGACCGCTGATTGCCAGGTAGTGTCAGCCGCAGAAATGGCTAAACCAGTCTAGGATCGCGCGTGCGCTCTCCTCCTTCGCCCACTCTGCGAGTACGTCAGCCATGATACATAATGCTGCGCCCGGGACGGCGATACGTGAGTGCTTACTCTCCGCGGGAACGCTAGGGTCGCCGCGTAGTGCGAAGCCGTGCTTGACAGAACTGAAGACTTGGATATAGTAGGTCGCTTTCTGTTCGACGAGCATATCTTCGGCTTTGCGGCGCGACTCGAGGGGGAATGTATGGTCGATTTCTACTCAGGTGGTCATGAGATGCGCCCTCGCTCGTCAACTTCTCGTAAACGAACCGGCACAGGACATGAGCAGTGGGCCTGTAGTGCGACAGGTGCGGTGAGTGTGAGTATCAGGCGTTGATCTTCGGTAGCTCACGCTGAATGCCTCGAAAGTGGCCCTCATTCAGGAACGCTGGATGGCCGAATGCGCCTGGTAACGGTATAATTCAATAATTGCCCCAGATATTGGCACCAAGAGAGGGAACGCACCGGCAACGATCCAGTCCGTCTTAAACAAATCCATAACGTATGGCGCTCCAAAGCAATAACCTGACTTCGTAGTAAGCGCGGCTCTACCTAATGAACTGGCCCCAAGTGGAGTTCTCGTATGCGTACTCACCCACGCAAGTATACTTCACGTCGGTACCTGCACAGTGGTCTAATTGAAGCACCCGACTGAACGACACCTTCAGGTATACTCACCGAATCGCTCTCTAACGGCCTCAATCCAAGGCGGAACAAGCACGGCGGCGCGAGCTTGCTTTTTCTTGATCCATCCCGGGTAGTCGAACGTCCCATCAGCGAGATTCAAGAGCGCCTTCGAGTCGCCCTCAAAGTAGTCGAGTCCAAGGACAAGGTATCCTGCGTTGTGATCATCCCGGGTATAGTAGCTGGCATGACGCGTACGCCGGACGACGGAGCTCACCACTCTCGGCCCAATAGTCCATGACTAGCTGAGAGTTCGTGTACAGCGCGCCGTACACGTCTGAGAAGAAGAGGATGATCTTGTCGACGTTCCCCGAAGTCGGACGTGCGATGTAGGTGTTCACCCCTGCGATGTATTCTAGTGCCCCTCGAGGCGTGCCTACATGATGCACGGTCTGGCGGCAGCACTCGCCTGGAGGTCCTGCGAGCGTCGAGTTGGACATAATTGAGGCAATGACGCGATGCTGTATCTGCGAGTCAAGTTGAGATAAGCGGTCTATATAGGAAGAGATCAGAGTTCGCGAAGACAGTTCGTGTGAGGCTGCCCTGTGCAACTTGAGATCATGCAGCTGCACGTGAATCATGTGCAAGAAACAATTGCCAACTGGAGTGAAATACAAGTCCGTCTCGGGAGTGGAAGCCTGCCCGGTCTCGTTAGCAGGTACCCGGTGGCACTTACAGGGGTTTTGTGCACATTTCGGTGGGTATCGTGGGGCAATCGCGATCAATACGTGATTGGGTCTGCCGGCAGTCCAATCCATGCATAGTCAACGCTTCGCCGACATACACAATGAAGATGCTCTTGATCTCGATATGTTGTGCCATCAGATTCCGTCGTCAAATTTGGCCGGAATGTAGTACGTGATCACGCCGCCAGCATCCGCGACATTCCCAATGTACACGTAAAGAATCACACAGTGGTTCTCGCATATACCTATGCCAGACCAATGAGGAGAGGGTACTCAGTATTGCGAATGGATACACAATATCGGACTTACACGCAATCGTGGTCGTCGAGACGACATGTGAGTTGAGGAACTTGAGGAGGCATTTGTGTGACACGAGGACGCCATGCATCTCAGCTGGATCTTTCGCGTCCGAATCGTCCGTGTTAGTGTTTTGGCTGGATGGGTCTTTCGCTAAAAGCAGCACGGATTAATGCACGCTACGGAGTCTTCCTGACAACTTCGGAACCTACCCATGGTCGGGTTCGTAAGACCGCTCCAACCCACTTCGACCCGCGCGTTGTCAGTAGTTACGGCGAGCTGTAGTTCGCCGTTGTGATTCGCACGGAAGATAACGCCGTCGTTGGCCAATGGGCGAAGACGCTCCACGACCGTGCGGAGCTTCGCGAGCGCAGGGAGCAATATATGCACCTGCACGCTGTAAGCCGAATTGTATATAATCACAAAAAGGGCACATACGTCAGGCTCTGGACACATTGGCTCCTTGAGCCGTTCGACATCAGCGTGCTTGACGACGTCGATGACAATATGCTGCACAACGGTCATTGCTCGAGCCATGGGAGTTAGGCCGGTAATCTCCAAGCTCAGTACGGACTTGTCGCCTTTCTTCGCTAACCTTACGTCAACAGGTTAGGATGCGACACTATACTGCGCCTGCAACAAGAACCTACTTCATGGTGACCTGAGTATCCGTAGTGAAGCTGGTAGATGAGTTCTGCGCAGTTGAAGAAGCTGCGGCAGAGCGGAGAGCAGCTAAAAGTGCCTCTGATGACATGGAAATAGTGATCTCATTGTTTGAGTTGGACTGTATGCGGTAGTCGGTGAATAGGGACGAGACTTTGATCTGCCTGAGAGTACATTGTTAGTATGCCAAAAAGTGAGCAGGAATGATGATGTGATACATACGACCAGACTTGTATGCCACCCTCGTTCACGTCGCCGGTACAGATGATGCGCATCTCGTGTTCTGCGAACTTGATGGTGCATCGTTTCTGCAGCTTTTCTACAGACTGCACTATCTCTGCAGCAGTATTATTGTTAGTAGAGAGATACCTCTATCACATGTTACTTACTAGCGAAGGTATCTACATTCTCGACTGTGGCGCGAAAACGCATTGCACGACCACCGCCAGTGGACTCTGGAGGCACCGCGACAAGCTCAAGGAAAGCGCGCGCGTGTGGCTGTGAGGCGCGTCGCGTTACATGCACGTGATAGTGTAACGGCAAAAAGTCACAGCGCAGCAGTGAGCGGCGGAATGACGTCAGGGGAGAAGAGGGTGGGACGTTCTGGCACCGTCCGCGTCTCCCATCTCTGCCCATCGACTCCTGTCCCGCTGCTCTGCCCAGCCCAGACATATGGCGATCGCTCTTACTCGCGCGTTGCCGTCGGCTTCGCCCAGACCGCATGTAACAATCATCCTCCGACGTTTTATACCTCCTCCCCTCTCTCCCCCGGTCCCATCACTCTCCTCCTTCTCGTCTTGATACCCCCATCTCTCTACAGCCATGTCGCTACAAAACTTCGGAAAGGGCGCTCTCCGGGTAGCCAAGAGCTACACCAAAGGCTACAGCCACACTCAGATGAAGATCCGCAACGCAACCTGTAATGATCCGTGGCCCCCCNTCTGGAAAGGAGATGTACGAGCTCGCGCAGATGACCTACAACCAGTAGGTACTCTGTGACAACTACCCTTGATGCCGCCTCATCTTGTCAACCCAGGAATGACTTCGTCGAGATCATGGAGGTCATTGATAAACGTCTAAATGACAAGGGCAAGAATTGGCGTCACGTCTTCAAGGTGTGTCCACATCGCTACCAACATACCGCTAGCCCAATCTGACGCACACGCAGTCTCTGGTCGTGCTTGACTATCTTTTGCACTCCGGGTCAGAAAACGTCATCCGTTACTGTGAAGACAATCTCTACGAGATCAAGACGCTCCGTGAATTCCAGTACATCGACGAAGATGGTAAAGACCAGGGTGCCAACGTCCGCCAGAAGGCCAAAGACATCACGAACCTCCTCACGGACAAGAATCGCCTTTACCGTGAGCGCCGTGTTCGCTCGCAAATGCGTGATCGCATGCTGGGCCGCGGTCGCGGCAGTCTAGATGAAGAGGACGAAGAACGGAAAGCTCGTCCGAACGGCAATCCGCGGGCGAATGCTGACGAGGACGAACAACTACGCCGGGCGATCGAGGAGAGCAAGAGGACAGCGGCGCAGGAGCGCGCAACAGCAGAAGACAGGGACCTCCAACGCGCCATCAAGCTGAGCCAAGAAGAAGAGGAGAAGCGGAAGCAGGCGCTGATCGAGGCAAACGCTGCGGCACTCTTCGACGACAGTAATCAGCAGTATGTAACGTCCGTTTGGTCGATCGGTCAACACAAACTCATACGAATCACAGGCCACCGGCGATACAGACCCAACCCCTTATTGACGCAACACTTCCGTTACAGATGGCATTCACAGGGGTCCAGCCGCAATACACCTCGATACAGCCTCAGTTTACCTCCATTCAGCCCCAGTACACCTCGTACAACCCTTACCTCCAACAGGCGCAGCAGGAGGCAATGCAGGCCGAGTACCTGCGCCAGCAAGCCGAATGGGCGCGTCAACAGGAGCTACTCGCCGCTCAGCAGACTGCCGCGCAGTACCAGCAGCTCATGCCCGCCCAAACAGGGTTCCAGCCGCAGCCGCAGCCCCTCGTTCCCCAGCAGACATCGTTCGGGTCAAATAACCCCTTCCTCGCACCGCCCTCTCCTCCTGTATCTCCGAAGTCCTCCACGCTCCTCCCACAGCGCCCGTCCACCACCGAGCCAGTCTCGTTCAACCTTCCCGGTACGTACGACGGACGCCCACGGCCGAAGTTCGATCGGGAGGCAGAGCGCGACCGCGAGAGGGAGAGCGCAGCATCGGCGCCGCCACGCGCGCTCCTTCAACCTTTCTCTACCGGATCAGAGCCTCCACGAAGGCTCGGAGGCGAACGCGAGCACGCGCGTCTCGCGGACCTATTTGCGAACTACACTGGCGATGGGGTGGATACGTTCGGGAACACCGGGCAGCTCAGGTATGCGCCGTGGCTCTTCTGAGCAAGGAGACGCTGATACTGACGCGTTCGTAGGTTTTTGGCGACAGAGTACGGTCGTCTCGCAGCGCAGAAGACGGGCGCTCCGGACCAGAGCAGGAACCCGTTCGCGCACCCCGAGCAAGCGCAGCAGCAGCAGCAGTCCTCGCAGCCCGCTGAGGGTCAGCTGATTGAGCTATAACATGTTATGACAGCTTGTCTAGGACTAGACCTTGTTATCTCGTACTCTTGCTTACCGTACCCCTTCCTAGTCTCGCGCCCTCCCAGCTATACTTATTGTTTGTGCTTGCTCGCGTTGATTGTGCGGCTTGCCTAGTTCCGATGTTGTATTTGTGCCAATTTATTGTAATGTATGCTAGTTTTCTTCTTTGAATGCGCTCTCGGCGGCGGTACTGCCACTTCCAACGTGACTTGCTATTATCGCGCTGTACACAAGCAAGCTTGTCGTCCGTGCGTGAATCTTCCTCGATCCGGGTTTGTAATCGCTGATGCTTTACTAAGTCTTCCCGACGACACATTTACAGATCACCGATCTTGGCTTGTCACTGGCACAGAGCCAGGTTGAAGCCATGACCACCACTTCTGCACCGCATCGAAGTATTGCAGATAGATTATCCTCAGATCGTCACTTGAATGAGGTACCTACCCGAAAATTCGAACGTTCCAACACTTTCAAATTCCACAATGCCTGAACGACCTCCCATGACAGTACTACACGGGGGGNAGGCCGAACCAACCGCGACGTTCTCCCGCCGCGCTACCGTATTCTCAACGTTCAACATCGAACGACTCAAAGAGTATACGAGTACCGCTACCGCACTTCGTCTCTATGAATGCAAGAGGCTAGCGAAGTCGCCATCCGTTCCCAGGACGTCTTGCATCTCCCGAGGTATCCGCGCTCGACTCCGAGTCCCAGATAGCGGCACTGAACGATAGGCATCCCATCCCATTCAATAGGCACTACGTACTTCCACACGAGCGTACAACAAGCTCACGATGGAACCGGATGACTTCGACGACCGCCCCACCGCATATTTTAGGGACCGCACTCGCGCCTACCGGTCCCGTCCTCTTCTCCCCACGCTCGAGCTCCCTGCCATCCCAACCCAGCCACTCTAACTTGTTCGCGTCCGCTCCGCTTCCCGCGCGCTGTAACGAACCTGACCCGACCCGACCCTGACGAGATCCAGAGTCCACCTTCTTGAAGTTCTTCGTCCCTGCACCGGCGTGTACCTCGCCCTACTTACCCCGCGTCCCTACCCCACGCGCGTGCGGAACCGAGCGGCTAGTATATACGCGCATCACCACAGCGCTCAGATTCGAAACCGAATTCGCGTAGAGCAGCAACCCTGCGCGACCCTGAAGAGAAGCGGTCCAGACATTCCAGACATCATCTCATCGCAAGCGACTGTAACCCAAAGCAAGCAAGAGATGAGTGCACAAGCAGGCACCGACGCCGGAGCGTCCACAGTCTCCACACAACAGCTCGAGCAGGATGATGTACCTCTAACGGGACCGCTGGGCAAGTGCTGCACGCGCACGGTCCCGCACTCGGGCGTCGCACGCGGGACGGTCGAGGTCATTGCCGGGCTCGCGACGTACGTCGCCCGGCCTGGTCTTGACCCGGAAATCGGCACAGAAGGAGAAGGGGGGGGAGGGGGGAAAGGGGGGGAAAGGTGATCCTGTACTTCGCAGACGTCTTTGGGCCGCTGTACATCAACTCGAAGCTCGCGATGGACTACTGGGCCGCACACGGTACGTCCCGTCCCTTCCAACCCCCTTCCCCTTCTTTCTTCTTCTCCGGGCTCGAAAGATCACCGTCCTGCACAAGCAAGGACACACACTGAAGCGCGACGCGCGCACCGCGCAGGGTACCTCGTCCTCGGGGTCGACTACTTCGAGGGCGACTCCGCGGCGCACCACCGCGGCGAGGCGGGGTGGGACGTCGACGAGTGGGTCGTGCCGTTCCGGACGAGCGCCGCGCGGATCACGCCGCCGTGGATAGAGGCCGTCAGGGAGGCGTACGGTGCGTGCGCCCGTATCCCCCATATCGCTTCTGGCTGCCGTGCGTACTGAACTGAGTCATGTCCTGCACGCGTCGTGTGGGCGTCCGTGGGCGAATGTAGGTGGGCCGAACACGAAGTTCTTCACAGTCGGTAGGTCTGATCGCGCCCGCGCCCGTGGGGTTCGCGATCTCGGCGCGTCCTGCTAGAGTTTCCGGTATTCTGACATCTGAGTGACTCTCCCGCCGAACTTGAACCTTAGGGTATTGTTTTGGGGGGCCGTTCGTACTGGACTTGTTGGCGACAGACTGGGTCACAGCAGGTACGTTCGCACGTCCAGTCCGGGGTGAGTGTGTGCGCGGGCGCGAAGCTGCAGCTTGTATGACAGGCGCGATTGCGCATCCGGCGTTTCTCGATGAGGGCCACTTCCGCAGGTTGAAGAGTGAGCATGGGCTGCGTATTGTTCACGATGCGACGCGATATATTGACCCTCATCTTTCCACGCAGAACCACTGCTGATTTCTAGCCCCGGTGAGCTCGTATCCTGATAGCCACCCGTGACGGGCTCGCCTCATCGCGTGAGCACTGCAGAGGACGACTTCACGTTCCCCAGCGCTGCGCGACGACGCGCGGAAGACATCATGGTCGAGCAGAAGGCGACGTACTACATCCAAATCTTCAGTGGGGCGGTCCATGGGTTCGCAACACGCCCAGACCCGAGCCTGCGCGCAGAACGTGAGTGAGAGCATAGCGGATTCGAAGGCCTTGGCATGATGCATCCCAGCGTACTCACCGCTCGTGATCTTGCGTTTGGAACTTTGAACGATCAGGATGGGCTAAGGAAGAGAGTGCGCGGGCGGTGCTGCAGTGGTTCGGCCACCACGCTCGGGACTAAGTTCAAGATCGGGAGAAGGAGAAGATGAAATAGTCTGAGAGAGACAGCAGATGAACTACGCACACGTCGGATATTATTTCACAACCTATCATGATCATACGCATGATTGCTCACAATGAATGGCTTGTAGAGTTCGATGCAAGACTCGTGTCATTTGTCAACATTTCGACACCAACATACGACGCCCAGACCCTGGCTCATGCTGCAGCTGCTCATCGTTCACAGCGCTCACCCACCATCCAGCGATGGGTCAGGCCTGCTGACCTCGAGCGGGCTGCGGAGAGTCGACTTGTGCAGTCTGCACAATGTCCGTGTTCCCGCGCATGAATGATACATCGCAAACCCCAAGCGTGATGCCTCTCAGGCAGTCAACGAGTTTGAGTGCGCGGAGGGCGACGATATGAGTGTTCTGTCAAAACGGCGTGCTGACGTTGACGGAGCGCGCATGTACATGATGATGCGCCGACCGACCGCGTCGAATGGGGCCGTTGCTAGCTGACTGAGAGGCCTATAAAGTGAGGGACCGGGCTCCGGAGGATGGACTTGCGGCTGTCGGTTGCGCACAAAGGATGATGGTGGCGCGTTGGGCACCTCATGGGAGGAGGGCGGGATGGTCGGCAGCGAGTGAACGAGGCCTGGAAGCACCAAAGTCGCTTGACACAGCATTGTTCGATCAGCCCTCGTCCACGCGGGGCTGATGCGCCTCCGAGGAGCCCAAGTGGCGAATTTGACGAAGCATTACGTGTGGAAAGAGAGGCCTGAAGAGTGGAGTTAAGGCGGCGATAGAGGGCAGGGCAAGGTTGGCCGAGATATGAAGAACCGAGCGGTGTGGGGTGAGCTGCGCCTGCGCAACGAACAGAAGCGAACAAACTGAAGGGGACGACATAGAAGCACGCTGGTGAACTTGATCCTGAGCGTCAGGAAGACGACAGCGTGTATCGCGAAGGTCCGACATGGAGCGCTCGTTGGGAGTAAGCACGCGAAGAGGAGATGTGGCGAGTCGAAAGCAACGGCGCGAGGCGAATTATATGGACGCGCGAAATGAATGAGCCCATAAAGTATTTGGATTGGATCGAGCGAGGACACACAACTCGAGCTGTCCCCAGACGCCGGGAGGAGTTGTGCGCTTTCGGATTCCCAGCCAGCAAGCGGACCAATCAGGAGGCGGAGAGAATAGACTTCCCCAGATCGATCATGTATCTGATCTGGGGAACGGTTCTTCCTGGCCCTGAGGCTCTTTGCTCGATTTGGGATAAGCCGCACTTGGAACCTGCCGAGTCCACCGCACGTCCAGCGACATATCATCCTCCAATGGCCTCTGTCCCCTCCAGCCTAGCCGCTTATACAAATTCTTCCCTTCCCTTCCTCCTCCACCCTTCTTATGACTCCCCTCCCTGCTTCCTGAGGAATCTCCCCCACCATCGCTGTCCGCACGTCCGTCTTCGAGCCCCGGCTACCAGCCATGTACGGCCACCAGCTCGAGGTGTCTGCCCAGAAGCGCCTCGAGCACTCCATGGGCTCCGTCCTCGTAGGCAGCCTCGTCGCTCTTTTGTACGTCAACGCCAATCTCTCCGTTTCCTTGTACCCTCGGCTCATCTCTGCGCTCAGCCTTTCAGGGGCAGTATGGATGCAGGTGTTTTTGTACGTCCAACTCTATCCTCGGGACCGTCTCAGGATCAAGCTCATGGTACGCGTCTCACCTCGCCCAATCCCGTCCCACACAATTGCTCACTCATTCTCGCTTTGCATGACGTACAGGTGTTCTCCGTCTGGTCTGTCTCCTCTCTGCCGCCGTTACGGAACAGCTCCTGACGGCAGTGCCTCTCCCTCCACAATCAGGGTCCTCGATACCATTCATTCGGCTATGGCGATCACCGCGAACTGGCAGTACCTCATCATGCACTTTGGCGACTGGACCATCATAGACAATATCACCTGGTGAGCCCTTAGTGAAAATCGTTCGTCAAGATTCGTTGCTCACGCGCGACTGTTCTGCGGGGCGTAGGTCGGTAGCGGTGAGTTCGCCCGTCCCTTGTGCCGCCTGTCACGATTGACGCCAAACCTGGTCAGACCACGGTTGCACTCACAGTGGGTTCACCATGATTCTCTTTATCCTGCGCGTCGTGTTGATTGCTTTCTTGGAGGCTTTGATCACGTTCCTCGTTCATTGGTTCGTCCTGCTGACCTACACGCAACATTTTCCCCGTTGACGCCGTATCTTTCAGCTTCTTCACCCATCGGATACATACCCGTACGTGCTATGTTGCCTGAACTAATGAAACGAGCTGAAACGGCTACAACGCAGTGAGCCGCCAGAATTGGTACATCACGGCACCTCTGGTGAGTTTTGGAGGGTGATTGAGAACGCCTGATTTCTGAGAGTCGTACTACAGGTGGCGCTCGCTGCCGTCCGTCTGAGTATGTTCAGATTTGCCTACTACACACCATGGTTTTGACTTGCGATCTTCACAACCCGTACAGTCTCAGCCCTGAGTGAGTTGCCAATCGGTACTTTTGATTGTATACCTCTGGCTAACCTCTCCTGTGTCATAGTTTCCACCTCCGAGATGTTGGTACACATATATCTTGCAAGGAGAAGTCCGCTTAATCGTCACCCGCAGGATTCGCCTAGGAAGTTACGAACAGTTTGTGAAAAGATACGACGTGCGTTTTCCCCGGACCAAACGCCAGAACCCATCCGCTGACACGGCCTCGTTGTTCGCAGTACGTGTTCACGATAGGCCTTTCGACCGCGGCGTCTTTGGACGTCCTCATCGCCGGCGGACTGTGCTATTTCCTGCGGAGGGGGCGCTCCGGCTTCACCGGGTAGGTTCAACGCATTCCTCGAGCATGCACTGCGATCTGACCGACCTTGTGCGCTTCGCAGCATGGATAAGATCGTTGACGCCATCACGCTGTATACTATCGAGAACGGCCTGCTTACATGGTGAGCGTTTACTCTACATTCTTCTTCGACGGCGCACCAGGGAAGACTGACGCCTGTTGAACAGTATCACGACTGTTGTGTCCTTGATATGCGTGAGTGGCATGTTTGGATATCCTGCGTATAATTTCCTGCAGTGGCTGACCGTCGAAAAAGTGGGTTTCGATGCCTACCAACCTCATCTTCCTCGGGCTGCACTTCGCCATCAGCAAGCGTACGTCTCCCACAGCGTCCTAGTCCCGTCCAACCTTGCTCACGCTGACCTTACTGCGCTCTAGTATACGCGAACTCCCTCCTCGCGACGTAAGCATATACACATTCCTTACAACGAAATGCACGCGACCCATCTCGCGCGTCTTAAATACCAGGCTGAACGCGCGCAAATCCTTGCTGAACAAGTCACAAGGGTCGAGCGGCGACCGCGATCACCCGCTCCCCATCCTCTTCCCGGATAGCTTCGGGCGCAGGACGAACACGCAGTGGTCGGTGAGTACCCGCATGCCCCGTCTCAACTCAGCAACGGCATTCCCAACCAAATAACGCTTTTACTTACTTCACACATCACAGCAGCACCGCAGTCAAGGCGAAACCGGCACCAGGGTAAGCCACACTCCCCAACTTTTGCCTCACCCCACCGGAAACTCACCCGCTCCTCGCGCTACACAGCTCGAAGTGAACATCCAAAAGACCGTCGAGCGCGACATCGACGCGGAGCCGAACAGCGCATACCCGCTCGCCGCGCCCACGACGCCGGGCTCGCCGCCGACGACGGGCGGGGCGAGCACGGGCACGAGCGGCGGGAGCGACGTGGACATCTCGAAGAGCGCGCGTGCGAGCTTCTTGGTGGAGTAGATGAGAGACCGTGGGGGGTGCACCTTTGCGGGATCCTTGGGCTGGGTGAGAAGCGCGTCGGGGCTCATGCGGTCGAGGGCGTTCTGAAACCTAGGACCACTGACTTTTGGGCTCAGGCTGCGCGGCGGAAGAACTTGGAGTCCGAGTGGCATGGTAGTACGTAGGTCCGCATCTGTAGTGCTATGCTTCATCATACAACTCCCCTACGCGTACGTGTCACCGCATCCCATCGAGAACGCGACGTCTCGATCCATTCTGCGAACAACTTGTTGAACCACTCATTCTGTTCACCGCCACAATTCATTTCTGTCGGGCGCTTATAGAGCCAAATACGGTGGCTTGTGGGGTCCGACCGCCAACGCAAACTTGCTATACCGCAACCACCACCACATCGACATCCGGCTTTGATTCTGATTAACTGCCTTGATAATCTCCCTAGCAAGTCTTGTGCTATTGGGTGCTCTTGTGCGATCGACCGCCCCTGGGACGATAGAACGTTCCGCTCTACTTACACGCACCGTATGCACCGCCACTTACCTGGCCAGACGGCCTCGGGACGTCTGGCATAGTACTTGGGATTCTGATCTCGACTTTTGAACCTATTGCTCGTTAGTCGGATCCGACGGTCCACAAGCCACCATTCTACACGCCCGAACTCATAGCTAGCGACTCGAGGCCATTCGGACAAGAATCAACAGGATGAACGTCAGTGGGCACCCCACGATCACCATCGACCTGGTGAGCGTCTCTGTCTTTCCGTCCCGTCTCCTGTCTGGTCCGAACCACTGCAACTCGTACCTACCGCACCGTCCTCGCTTGCTGTTTGCCTACCTCAAAGAAATGTGACACTTCAAGTCATGTAGGCGGCACACTTTCTCATCATCCACTCTCGGCACACCTCAGCTCTCACACGACTCGTTCGGGGCGATACGCACCCGGGCCCCTCTCGATGGCCCCTGCCCACTCCCCAGGCAAACCTAGAGCTCGCCGTTATGAGCACACAGTCTGCAGTCCGACTCATGTGTGGTGCAGAACGCTGACGCAAAGGCAGCGCAGGTCCTCGACCGGCAGCAGACGAAGGAGGTGCTCCGCGCCGTCCTGCACGCGATCCTCTTCCACCGCCTGTTCGGGACCGTGAAGCCGCAGACGTTCGAGGTGCTCGACGTGACCATGGTGCGTCCCCGTCCTCTACTTTGCCTTAGTTCCTTCGTTGGGCGCGTAGATATCATGATGGGGGCGGGNAAAGGGAAAGGGGGGGGGCTGTGAGAGGGGAAAGCGCGGTGGTGCTGCGCGAGAGTTCAGGCTGGGTGGGGTTGGGTCGTGCGGCGGGCCACTGCTTTCCTTGTCAAGCACATCTTTATCCGAAGAACCGCACGAATCTGATGATATGGACGTGGGGACACATGCACAGCCCGGGGTGGACGACAAGGAGATCACGCTTCTCGTCGAAGAGAAGGTCGATGCGTTCTGGCGGGGCGTCGAGGGCGGTGCAAACAAGCGAGGACAAGTACGTGTGCTCGTCTCTCTTGCCTTGTTCGCGCCGGTCCGTCTGGCCGCAGTAGCGGCGGCGGCGGCGGCCTTGGCGGCGAGCGTCCTCGATTCAGAGCTGACTTTTTTTGCGCTGATAGATCTTGGTGACGTTCTCGGAGAAGCGGCCGCGCAAGTCGTGGTTCCTCATTGGCGAGGTGCGTCTCTTCCCGTGTTCATGCCATGTCAAAGTCAAAATCTACTCGGGCAATACAACGCGTCACCGCATCGCCATGTCTGAGTGGAGATGCAGTGGCGGATCTGCAGCACGAGAGTATTTTCGTCGCGCTTTGTGCTGCGGGATGTGCAGATGAAACCGACGAACTGACGCCGACTTCCAGGAAGAGATTCCTTGGGAACAATGGTGGGTTTGTCTTCCTGAAGATTGGCCACCGCTCGAGCCTCACGACGGACAGGATCATCAACGCTGAGATCCGACAGCCGTCTGACAGAGGTGAGTTTGTACTTTCGGTCGCACCGAACGCGAGTCGCCGGGCTTCCCGTGAGATATATCTAACCACAACGACGCGCATCCGTGGGGGACTCAGAGCGACAGAAGTTTAATGCGGACCTAGCGGCGACGCTGACGAAGAGCCTGGAGACGATGCTCGTGCACTCGTCGTCGGAGAAGGGGCGGGCAGCGGTGCCGCTGATCACGAACGCGTCGAGCATCTCGCCYTTTCCGATCAAGATGGCSGTCAAAGTCGGGGGCGTTGAGCTCGCCTGAGTTTGGTCAGACCAAMTCAGGGGCGCCAGGGCGGGGAAGCACGCAGTACGTCCACTTCCGAGGCAGGGCTGGGCCTCGGTGGGGAAGAAGACTCGAGTGGTGCTGCGTTCCGAGGTCCAGGGCCGTCGGGGGCGTCGGTGGAAGAGTGCTCTCAGTGGTGGCCGGTGTGCTGGGAGAGGCCGTGTAAGGTGAGTTCCGGGGAACGTGCATGGACAGAGGGACGCTGCTCACGTTCTTAAGTTGGACTGTGGACAATGTACTAGAATGTAGGTTACGTCGCGTCCTTGCCGGGCTGCGGGACCGGGGGCGGGGCGCGCCTGCGGAAGAGGAATCATGAACGCGCCGCGCCGCGTTGTATCAAGCAATGCTTTCGCTATCCTCGGCCTGGCTTAATGGGCGCAGCTGTGCATTGAGAGGAGAGAGAATGAGGTAAGAGGCTATGAAGTGGGACAGAGAGATCTGAGGACGATGCCGGCGGTATGCCGGCATGAATGAGCTCAGTGCATCATTAGACTGTGGCACGGGCGCCAAACCCCCTCGAATGGGAGGACGAACGTGCGAGGGACGTCTCTGCACCGTCGCAGCAGAACCTGGACGGGCGCGCGATGGTAGGCGGCGGCTTGGATTCCATGTCCTCCACGTCCTTCTCTCGTCTCTCGCCTGCTCATCGTATATGCGGTACCTTTCTCCCTCTTCTCTAGGTGCCTTTCACCTCGGCATCCAACCACTCCATAGCATATAAGCCCTCCTCACTCGGGGCCGCAGTACGTCCTCTTCCTCTCTCTCTCCTCTCTTCATCTCTCACTCACCCGTTCCCGGCAGGCCCCTCGCCTAGATAGTCTCCTAGCGCCCCACGCTTCCCTCACCCTATCTCGTGATATGCAACCCCCTCGCACACATTCCACCCCACAACTCACTTTAGACATCCAAGCTGCAAGCTCCCACATCGCGAGGCCCAGCATGGACTCTGGCTACGCTTCCTCCATGTCTAGCGCCCGTGCACCCGCAGAGTGGCAGCTCTCCCGCATGTACGAGGATTGGAAGATCGCAGACGCAGCCTCACAGCGCCTCCTCGTCGACCTCCGCGCCCTCACCGAATGCGAGGAACAGCTCCGCGAGGCTACCAAGCGGAGGAACGCTGAGAAGAGTGCGAAGAAGTGYGTCCTCTCTTTATCCCCGGGGTGTGCCCTAGTTGCTCACCCCGCGTCCTTCCTGTAGCTCATCAGGCAAACGCAGACCGAGCCTCGTTCCCCTCCTCTTCCGCAAGAAGTCTTCGACTGTCCTAGCCATCACACCCACCGCCGCCTCCACTTCTACCAATGCACCGCCCCCGGTTCCCAATACCAACCTGCCCAGCGTCGAGGAGCTCCAAGCACGCTTGTCTGAGCTTGAACTTCGAGTACGCACCTCAGCGCACAAGAGCACCCACCTCCTCCGAGTGCAGAGCTAATCTCATGCTCGTGTCTGTGTAACTCAGATCGCTGCGACACAGCCTGCGGCGGAACGGCTCGACGGCCGTTTCGAAGAGCTCCGCCGGATACTGGATGGCGGCCGCCCAGCCTCCTGGCGCAGCACAGAGTACGTGCTCCTTGGCTTTTTCACAAGCCTTCCCATTTAGGACGCGCTCACTCATCTGTCCTTACTCGCGTCCGTCTCTGCTTGTACGTGATCCGTTGGACCCGTCCGTCCAAGCAGTAGCGGTAGCGGCTCTAGCGGCTATTCGTACGTGGAAACGTACAGGAAGGTGCGGAGGACGGTCGCCACTCGGGACGAGGCATATGCGGCGGTATGCGTCCGCTATCAATGCCATGATCGTGTGCTGCAACTCATTGACTGGATTTGGCTCGCTGCTTTCCTTTAGAGCAAGGCAACGACGAAAGCGATGCAGCGCGCCCGCATTGCGATCCAGTCCGCACACTCCCATTATCGGGAGGCGATGAACCTGCTCGATGCTGTCTGCAGCCCGAACAAGAGCAGGTGGGAAGCGTTCGTCGGCGACGAACAGAGCAGGCAAGAGACATATCGCGGTACGCACCCGTCCCGCTTCCTTGTAGTTCCCTCCATCACATGAAACTTAGTACTAATGATGCTCGTCGGATCTCAATAATAGAGGCGGCAAAGTATGCAGAGAAGGCCCAGATATGCTACAATGAATGCATCCGTGCGCTGCAACCGCACTGGGACCTCCTCCAACGGGAGGAGCTTGAGGCATGCGAAGACCTGAAGGAGGCCGGTCTCCTTCAGGCTCTACAGCTCTACACCCTCATGTATGGCGGCAAAGTCCTCGCCATGGGCATCACCCGTACGTTCAACGCCCCTCCCTTTCCTCTCCCCATCAGAGCCTCCCGCAGCTGACACGCCCCCCCCCTTCCCCCCTTCCCAGAGCAAGTGCAGATCATGGTCCACAAGCAGGAGGCCGTGTTCCAGCGGCTGACGAGCATCGCCGTGTGGGTGCAGGACTGCACGCGGCACTGCGAGACGGTCGAGCTCGAGACGCGCGCACGGCGGGACGCGGCGCGGCGCGAGCTCGTCGCGCTGTGGGTGCGCGCGGACGCGGACTCGGAGACGTTCAGCCTCGTCGCCCCGGATGAGCACGCGCATGTCTTCCAGCCGCCGTTGCGGTGATTCGGCCCCTTCCCTCCCCCTTGAGATATTTTATTTCGTTCGCATGCCTTCTTCGCCATTCTGTTCTCCGCTTTGCGCTCCCTTTCCTCACTCCCGCCTCATCCATGCTCCCTCCATCGGAATTCTGGCCCTTATATGCTGTCGGGGCTTCTTGGTTTCTATTTTGGTCCGGTGTAACGTTGTAGAAGGCTTACCCCAGCCTCGAGTTTCAGCAGGTACATCTAGTGTATTCTCATCTTGTCCGTTCGTCTCCGTCCATCATCTCTCACCACCTTCCTCTTGGTCCTATGTATGCTTGGACCCGTCCAGTCGTTCATCCCATCTCTCCATCTCCATCCGTCCATCGCCTATCCGCTAGCCCACCCACATGCATATCACATATCACTTCCACACCTATCCCATCCCTACACGCTCCTTCGCATCTCTCCTCGTCTCCTCGTCCTCTTGCTTATTCGCCGCGGTTTCCTTGCTTATCGAGTCACCGTGTCTTAGTGTCTTAGTGCCTAGTGTATCCCCCTCCGCTCGGTGCTCGAGCTGTTGTTGTTGTTGTCTTTTGTTCGTTCTGTACGATACAGGTTATAGATAGAGCATGCAAGTCTGTCATACTAGTGCGATCAGTGCTTGAACCGTAAAATTCGGCTGCTTGGCTGTTGGTCGAGCTTCGAAAGAGCTTGCGGCTCGAGTTCCTGCTTTCGTCGCACCATTTGTCCGATGACAAGTTGACCGCGTTCTGCTCTCAACCTCCACGCACCTCGAGAATTAATGACCATGCTGAAGGCCCACGCAAACAGGCGAGCCTCCGACTCCCGCGCACGGCAAGAATGTCCCGGTGAAGTCAGGTCATGATATTACACAGCATCAAATTCGAATCGACGACTGCTCCGCGCGCCCCCGTCACGTCCACACGCACGCACCCGCTCTATGCGCTCAACGCGCCCCGCACGTCATCCGTGCCTCACTCCTGCATCTCCTCGGGCGCGCGCGCCCCGCGCCCTGCTCCTGGTCCTTGCGCGTCGCTTTCACGACGTCATCGACGCGGAGCAGCACGCGCGCGGCCTCGATGGCCGTTTTGAGTGTTTGTACCTGTACGACGAGGGTCAGCAACAGTAGGGAGCGGACCGAAGGGGGTAGGGGAAGAGAAGAGGCAGACCTTGACGCTCGCGGACTCGTAGAGGCCGTACTCCTTCATGTCGACGATCTTGCCCGTCTCGCCGTTGATGCCCCATGAGTGCTCGCCGTTGGCGTGTTTTGCCTGAAACGCAGAATATATAATGTCAACGACCGCGTGATAGTCGAAGCGCTGATAGACGTACCCTGAGCTCGGTGAGGACGCGGATCGCGTTCCCTCCGCTGTTCTGGACGAGCGTCCGGGGGATGACCTCCATCGCGTCCGCGACGGCGCGGAACGGCCAGCCCTCGACGCCAGTGACGCTGCGCGCCTTCGCGTGCAGCCCCACGGAGACCGCCATCTCTGTCGCGCCGCCGCCGGGCGCGAGGGTGGGGTCGAAGAAGACGTTGCGCGCGACGGACATCGCGTCCGCGAGGTTGCGGTCGATCTCGTTCAGGATGTCCTTGGACGGGCCGCGGAGGAGGATCGTGCACGCCTGCGGCTCGCGGCACTCGGTGAGGAACGTGAAGTACTCGTCGCCGATCTTCTCGATGTGGAAGAGCCCGCACTTGGTGCCGACGTCCGCCTCGCGCAGGTCCTCGACGCGGTTCACGATCGTCGCGCCGACGGCGCGCGCGATGCGGTTGTTGTCCGTCTTGCGCACCCGCCGGATCGCGGAGACGTTCGCCTTGTACAGGAAGTGCTGTGCGTAGTCTGTATGCGCCGTTAGCTAGGGGTCGCAGAGACGTTGCAGTCTATGTACGAACCTGAGATGCCTTTCTCGGTGATGACGAGGTCGGGCTTGAGCTCGAGGATCTTCTCGACCATACTCCGCACCTGCTCCTCCTCGATCTCCTGTATCCGTGCCCAGTCCGCCTCCTTCGAGATCTCAATGTTCGTCTGCGACTCGCCCTTCTTGTACTCGAGCGGGCAGTCGAGGAGCACGATCCGCGGGTTCACGATCCGACGGCGCATCTTGGGGTGCGTGATGTCCTTGTTGAGCATGATCCCGTCGAGCACCTTGCTCTGCTCGATCTCGCCGCCGGGGATCTTCTCGACGCGCGCGTAGCGCTTGATGTCGACCGTCTTGAGCGCGCCCTCGTCGTGCGCGACGGTGCGGACGGCCTGCAGCGCGAGCTTGCACATGAGGTCCGACCAGCGCATGACGAACTTGGTCCCGATCGACGTCTTGATGAGCGAGAGCATCTGCTCGTCGTCGTTGGTGTCGATGGGGATCGAGATGCGCTTGATGACCTCGAGGGCCTCCTTCAGCGCCTTGTTGTACGCCGAGATGATCACGACCGGGTGGATGTCGCGCTCGAGCTGTGCGAGCGACTGTGCGAGGATCTCGCCCGCTGTCGTGCGATGTCCAGGTGAGGGGTGGTAGGGCTGGCGACGCGAGGAGGGGGNACGTACCGAGGATGATGACGCTAGTCGTGCCGTCTCCGCACTCCTCGTCCTGTGTCCTGCTCAGCTCGATCATGTTCTTCGCGGCGGGGTGCGCGACATCGATCTCTCGGAGGATGGCGTTTCCATCGTTCGTCAGGCTAGGAGCACCCAGCACGTTGAGACGAGGACGAGCATTTTGAATAGGGTCAATTGTGCACGTACAGGATGCCGCCCATCGGGTCCAAAATCATCTTGAGCATTGCCTTGGGGCCGAGACATGTCCTGATCACATCCGCCACAGTCTGTGCAGTAGACGTGAGCTCCTCAAGACATAAAGTCGCAGATCGACAGGCGCACCTTGGCTGCAGTAATATTCGAGATCTGAGCTTTTCGGCCTGATTGCCTTTCAGGCGCGGTGTCTATCCATTTTCATCAGCATCGTTCCGCCTGCTAACCCAGAGAACGTACTCATTACAAACACCGGTGTCTGTCCGCCTGCCTGCATGATTGCGGAGTGTATAAGGGAGGATGTGAGGAGACTGGACGGGTTGAACGCGAGGCAAGCACTTCGAAGACTCGAGACTTCCTCTCAATGCGGGCGTCTATTGGGCGCTTTCTTTCTTTGGGTAAATGCTGAGGTAAGCAACCGAGCGCTACTTACCCACCTTCAAGTACGCGTGTGCTTGCAAGTTAGACGTTCATCATATCCTTCATGGGCCTCTCGGCCACCTGGTCTTTTGAAACATGCTCACTGCTAGAACCCCAACGCAGCGAACGACTCTCGGCGGTTTTGACACAATCTCTTGGTGATCCGACCACTCCTAGGATGCGAGCGGTGGCCGGCTAGGAGTTCGCCCTGGGTCGGACGTGCTAGCCTAGTCCTGTCTGACTAGAATGGGGAAGCCAAGGATCTTGTCCTCGCTACTCCTGTCCTTCCGCGCGGTCCACGGCGCAACCGTCGGTTATATTGGATAGTGTTCAAGAGATCCTAGTCGCGATTCGGGACCCGACATTCAATGATACATGCAGTCGAAGCCCGAGGCACCAATGTCAACGTGAATGGTGCGCGAGCGAGCGCCGTCGGTGCTTCGCGGGTTCTCCGCGTCGACTTAGGCTGCTCTTCTACTGGAACCGCGACACTGAGCGGTAGGTTGATGTTATATGACACGGTAGCATTCGAGTCGATCGGCGCTATGTGGACTCCCTGTCGTCTACAGAACGTGATCGACTTCATCGCCGCAGGCTTCTTAATTGGGCGGCTTGCCACGGCGGTGTTTGTCGACAGTGATAGCCTGCGCTATAACCGGAGCAGCGAGAATAGACGAGCAGCTCATAGACTTCAATTATCGCCAAGAAACCATTGCGTACTCGGGAAGTGCGACCTTCGTTGGCGTTATGAGCTGTGCGAGGGTTCTATTTGACCGGTCCGTGGTTCCATGCTAGACCGTCACAAGGGTGGCTCATGTATCACTACCCTGCGCGCTGAGGTCATGCGAGATGCTGAGATGGACGTTGACGAGTTGCATTAAACCTATCGCGTCCAGGAAGCTAGTACAACGAGGCAACTACACCAGCCACACAGGATTGGAAGATGCGCGTCCTAGTGCATTCCTGTTGAGTTCCTGCGGCATGTGCGGCAGAGATCCGGCCACAATGCCGCTTGCTAGCGAACGAACATCTCCGCAATGATTGACGAGGAAGTGAGTGGCATGAGTGTCGTGAATTTGACGGAGACAGTGGACTCGGGTAGTGACGGAGCTGGCGTTGAGTAGGATTTAATGAAGATGACCGAGGGCGAAGAGACGCTCAGAGGGGAGATCGCAGGGGGAGATCTGAATGACGATCGCAGAGGGCGATGTGCCGAAAAAGGGCAAATGACTGCCATATGCGGGACGAGAGAGGAGAAAAGAGAGTTCTCACCGACGTCAGGCATTGGTCGCCGAATCTTCAATCTATCGCTCAGCCTGTCAGCGTCCGCCCGAGTTCATCTCCTCACCGCCGCCTTAATTCTGCCATGCTCTCCCGCCCTCTGCCCTTTCCTTTCCTTCACCCATCATCTCTCCAACTCCCGCTTCCCTCCTCCCTCCAGCTCTTCGGGGCCGTCGCGATGAGCAATGGCCAGCGCAAGCGACACCATCGGTGCCATCCTCATCGGCGCCCTCGTCTCTGCCGTGTATGTCTGCTAAGCCATGCCAAGCCCGTCTATCTCCATCCTCATTTCCCCCTCCAGGCTTTCGGGGACCGTCACCACACAAGCCTTCATCTACTTCAGACTATATGGGAGTGATGATTACAAGAGGAACACCTTCATGGTACGTCGCGCATTTGCACTTTGTGCGGGGCATCGCGTACTAACAAACATCAGGTATCACTGCTTTGGTTCGTTACCCCTTACTCGCTATCCGAGTACACCGTTCATTTCTTCAAAAGGGGTTTGGACGCCCTACACTCTTCTATGGCTTTCGCGTCTACATGGATCTATCTCATCCGACATTGGGGCGACGACACTGTCTACGATTTTATACCTTGGTGCGTTCAAATCAGTGCTTTCACGGCCATCTCAAATTGACCTGCGCCCAGGACGATAGCGGTATGTTGAACAATCGTTGTTTACTGCGGCTCTCGAATGCGAACTTACGGCGCATATGTCAATCAGTTGACAGTTGCTTTCACTGTGAGTGCCTAGCCATATGATCCACATGCACGCGCTCACGTTTGAGTCTAGGCTATCGTCACGTTGATATCTCATTGGTGAGACTTTTGTCGCCCGTACCTTTCCTTGGCTCATCCCGTCGAAGCTTTTTCGCGCATCGTGTCTACGTCTGTACGTTGGATCACATAACACCCGATGCGTAGAGCGTAGCTGACATTTTGATCCGCATAGTGAGCGGATTCTCATGGTGGTTAACTGTGCCCATTGTAAGTTGCCCACCGGCCGCCGTTACGTTCATGTGACCCATCAGACTTACCTGTATGTTTCCGCACCTCCAGCTCGTACTTGCCGGAGGTAGACTGGGTATGGATTAGCTTTGTCCATGCGCTGAGGAATATTCTGACGTCCGGAATAGTCTCGGCGTTGGTGTCAACATCCGAGATGTGAGGCTCGTCGACATATCTGGGCATGATTGATGGCTGATAAGTTGCATAGGATGACCTTGCAGAGCTATGAGGCTTTTGTTGATCGAGTCGGCGTGCGTCGTTCCAGCGCTGCTCGAAGTGGGTCATACTCACTTTCTCTGTCGCAGTGGGTCTTCACCATGGGCCTCTCATTATCCACGGCAGTGGATGTACTAATTACCCTCTCGTTAATCACCCTCTTGCAACGAAGTCGGACCGGATTTTCTACACTGTGCGCACAACGATTCTGTCAAATGATAACTTCACGGGAATACTGACAATATGTGACCTTAGAACGGACCACCTAATTGACACAGTCACCCTATACACGGTTGAGACCGGCCTAGTTACAAGGTACATTGCCAGGTTCAGGCTTGCTTCTTGCCCGCCCGTGTTGATCGGAGGTTCCCTTGAATCTTGATAGTATCACCACCGCAGTATCCTTGATTTGTGTAAGTATAGCTCCTCCAACTGCCGTTACGGGTTCTATCGCCCTCTTCTACATCAGCGCGCAGGAACATACTGACTTTGAGTCTCAGTGGCTTGTGATGCCCCGCAATTTGATCTTCCTGGCCTTGCACTTCTCAATATCGAAACGTTGGTCTTCTTTCTGATGCTGCATGATAGCCACAAATTGACAAAGCCCCACTGAATTGGCAGTATATGCAACATCTACACTAGCTACGTACGTCGCACGCCCTTTTGCAGTCATGATGTACATCTTGGGTTGATCGGCGTGCGCCGGGACAGGTTGAACGCACGAAAGTCCTTGCGACGTCGCACGAACAAGTTGGACGACCATGTCCTTCCCGTCATTTCCTCACTGCACGACATTCAAAGCCATACACAACGCGATCCGGATAGTCGTTCGGTAAGTACTACTGCGTACCGTCGTTCGAGGTGCGTTTAACGTCTGACGCGCATCACTTTGTAGGATCTGGAAGCAAAACCCACGGACGCCGTCAGTGCTCCTCGAATACGGGTCGGTACACGCTCCTTACTGTCCTTCATGCTTATACTCAACCCGCTATTCGTGTTACGCAGATCACGCGGGTCGAGAGCTCAAAGGCGGAGCAAAACGACAGTAGTCCACAGTCGAGACATCGAGATGACGATCGACATCGTTGGTGCTCACTGGAGGAAGACCCGCTACCACCTGTGTAGTTTGGGACATGGACTTGTGCAGATACACTCGTTTCGCTTGCAGTCATACATCTGTACTTTTAGCCTGCATATACACTTTCGCTCTCCACGAACATTCCGTCGTCATTGCTGTCGCCTTCTATCTGCTCTTTGAGCCACACTACAAGGAAACGTAATGAGATTCAACATGCGCCCTACTCTCGATATTATGTAGCTTCGAGAATCTCTTGCGAGACCTCTCTGTCGTATAGCTTGGGACTCGGGAGTGAGTGGCGCGTCGGCGCGAACTACGTATGTCGCGACAAGTCACAGGGCGTAACGTGTGACGTAACGCGCTTCTGCCCGATGAAGTGGTCACGATGAGTCACGTTCAGTCACGTCGACGCGTCTCTCGTGTGGCTAACGAAGGCTTGACCGCTGACTTCATCCTCGACGTCTGCTACGCCAAGTCTCTCCTCCGCTTGACCCTCCTTGCGCCTTGGGAGTTGTCAAAATGGATGAAAACCCTCGTCCACTCAAGAGGCAACGCATACAGCCAGAGCCGTCGCTATCTGCTGTTACCGACGACGCGGGCTGGTCCTCCGACCTCACCAGCCTACCGTCCAGCAGCAATCCTGCACTGCATGGCCATGCATCGTCTTTCTCCTCGTCTCCTCTCAAGCCATTGTCTCAACCTCACTCTCAACCTGAGCCTGAACCCGAACTGAGGCCACTGCCGCCCTCGGTCCTGCTCGTCAACCTGCCTGCACTCTTGGCGCATCCGCCGAACCACAAGTATTACGTGCACTCGCTCGTGCTGAGCTTGACTGCGTTGCGAAAATGTTTGGCGTTGCCTGCGCTGTCGCCAGATATCGAATGTCGCGCGTGGACCGGGTTGGCGGAGCTCGGGATGAGGGTGATCGCTGGAGGATTTAGCCAGAGCGAGGAGCATGTGTGGGCGAAGGGTATCGAGTTGGAGGTGCGTTTTCAACAGCAAATCGGGGATATGTACGAGTTGTCCTCATATATGCGGTGCGAACATCAGGTTGAGAAAGCCCTTAGTCGAGGGGTGAGTATATGCTCCATTTGTGCTCTTTGTAATGGGTCTGTTTAACACCTCGTCCATTTTAGTCGATCATAGCACAGAAGGTAACGTCGGGACTACGCAAACACTCAGGCAAGAAATGCTAACGAGGCGGACAGCACCCCTCCCTTCGCGCATACAAGCATCAGCTAGCTCTCCTGCAAGCCCAGCTCTCGCAATGGCAGCACAAGACCAAGTTCGCTCGGAACCAGATCCGCAATCTCATATCTTCTCTCATGCCCACCGATCCGCCGCATGTACTCTATTCGGCTCAGCTTGCACTCATTTCGCTGCTTACTGCACCTGCTACCGCACCGAAGACAACGGCTCACGGCGTTTCCCCTACCGACAAGCCTCAGAACCACCCTCGGCCTCCGGCTCCCCAGCCGACTGCGCAAGACGTGCATGCGGCCCTCGCAGTCGTGCAGGAGCTTGAGGACCGTGCCGTAGCGCAGAAGCACAACCAAGTTGCCATTCTCGCGCGCGTTCTGCGCACACGCATCCTCGTCGCTGCGAGCATGTGGTCCGATGTGCACGACGCATTGCAAAGGGCGGAAGCTGCGCTGGGGCTCTCTTATGAAGCGGCATCCACGCCTAAGCCTCGCAAGCCGTCTGCTTCGCAGGGCAAGGGTCAGAGTCAGACTCAGCAGCAGCAGCAGTCTGCGCCAGAACAAACGTTTATCATGTTCGAAGACGCATTTGAAGCTGCGATGGCCGTGCATTTGCTTATGCTCTCGATCGTATATCACACTCATGGTGGCGAGGCTGCGGAAGTATCTCCGAGGTTGTCACATCTTCATGCCCTGCTGGACTCCGAAGTCTTGGACAAGTTCCCGAACGGACATGTCGAGGTGAGCCAGTCTAGGCGATTGTCCGTGTGTGTCGAACGCTAATTATATTGTGTCCGATAGATCGTACTTCCGACCGGCCCTTCGCTGGTCGTGCAAGTGACACATCCCAGGATTCTGTTTTTGCTTGCCTTTCTCGTCAGCAGCGCATCGAAACGCGATGCTGTCGGACGAAGGCCGAAGCGGAAGGTTTTCGCCACGGAGGGACTCACTGTGTGGGACACCGAGGCTGTCAGAGAGATTTCATGTATGTGTTTCATCGTATATCGGAGGTAAAGCTTACCGAGGGCATGTTCACAGTTTGTACATGGGCTGATGCCGGTGATGTGGAGGAAGTTGAAGAACGTCTGGCTAGGATCAAAGCCGATCTCCTTTCGGAACTTACAGCGGTACTTGGTTATTCCCCAGTGTTCTGACCGAAACAACAATGCTCACACTTCAAGCTAGGTATCCATCATGCGCAGCGAATTTGACATAGCAGAACAGGCACGTCCTCCACAGTATGTCAAACCAAAGACGCTGCTGACAAAGTACCCGAACAGAATCTCAACAACCTCATTGCGCATACGCGCACGTACGACATATTCCCTCTCTTTGCTGCGCGTATCGCACTACACCACGCCCATCTAGCGCATGCCCTTATGAAACCCGCTCGAGCGCTCCGATGCTACCGCGCCGCCACCTATCATGCCGAACGCGGGAGTTTCGTCCATGTCGCTGCATCGGCGGGCGAAGTCGCGTTATGTGTCGGGGTGCAGCGGCGGAAGGCGAGTATGGGCGACGCGTGGATGCAAGGATTGTCCGAGTCGGATGATCCGTGGCCGGAGGATGAGGACATGGAGGTGCATATGGAACGGGGCCTGGAGGTCGTAAAGATGTGTCGAGGCATGGGCGGTTCGCTCGAAGCAGTCGCCCAGGTGCTAGAAGCATGCTTCACAGACGAGATTCTAAAGGCGAAGTAAGTGATTGCTTCCATTCACCCACAATACAGTGTGGCTGACGCCCCGGCTTCTACCTTGCTAGACAGCATTTGAAGCACGCGCTAGAACTTGCGACAAAGGCGCAGGACAACCATCTTCGTGCTCTCGTGCTCGCGCTCATAGCCGCGCACTACCTCCATACCGCTGGCGAGCATGCACGCACAATGCTTATAACGTGCGAGCAGCTCGCTGCAGGGCTTGGCGCTCCGTGCAACAAGGGGACAACAAGCTCCGGGCCCCCAGGAACGCAAAGCGCGAACGTCATGGTCGGAAACGCGCCTCTCGGGCTGTGGGTGGGCGAGCGCTTCATGGGTAAGTCGGCCGTTGATCATGCCTGACACGCGCATATTGAACGGCAACTTCTCTGTCTACCGCAGAACTGTTCAAACGCGCGGGGAAGGAGGCCCGCGTACAGAAACAGACGATCGTCAACGCCCAGCTGTCGAAGGCTGTCTCGGACCTTGCGCGAAGAGGGCTGTCTGCGGACGCAGAGGGCCCCACATCATGACCACCGTGGCTAGATGGATATCGCGGACTTTTCCCTAGAATATCAAACGCTTCCTAAGCTTCACTAGCGGGGGCGTTCTCTTGCGTCTGATATCGTTGCGTTCCCAACCTGTTGTCTCGCTTTCTTGTTGCGCTTTGTTCTTGCTCTGAAGATACATCACATAGCCCACACACCAACTGGGGTGGGATCCTATTGGACCTGGACCTGTACTTAGATATGTATCCATAGTTTTCTTGTCCAGTCGAGTGTCAGGAAACCAGCACTGCACAGTGAGACTCTGCGAGCCCCTTGTTCCAAGATCTTCCTGAGACCTGCTAACGTGGATACATGTAATGGCCATAAGCTTACGCTGAACTCACTCTACTGTTACTACAAGCCGCTAGACCTGACATCCGGTAATGCGTTCCTGCGCGGGATCTGATAGCGCAGTACCGCGGCGTGGGCATTGGGCATGGAATGAATCTAGAAACTGGGTGGACGATCATTGTCCGCTGAAGCAAGCCTCGGATCTTTCGAGCTTGACGCAGATGGTTTGCGGTTGAAGATCTGTAAAGTGACCATCTAACAAGATATGATTTGCAATAGCATCGCAAAACCATCGGGACAAGTGAGCAGAATGGCCCATTCAACGCGTCCACGGTTTGAACCACCCTTGGCAGGGAGTGACAGGGCGTCTAACGCGTCAAAGTCCGCCATCTCGAGTCCGCGGCGCGCGGCTCATCCTAACTTAGCTCTGTACTACGTACCCTGAGTCTGTCGCTGCACATTCCATAGCCAAGTTGTTATATGTCAGGTCATGTACCTGGCACGGCTCTGTATACTATCCATCACAACGTGGCCAGTGAGAGCCTGAACAATCGCTTATACTGGCATCATAGCACCATTTCCACGTAAGACCTCTCTAACTCACGGGACACAGTAGGAGCGCAGTCAAGATATTCACAGGCTTGCGCGTTGAGCTAGTAGCGAGTCCAGGATGAGTAGGTACTCATGGTCGTGGCAGTGGTAGTTGTAAGTGGAACTCGACGTGGACCACATCGATCTGCTGATATGCTGTGTTTCCTAGGTCTCGGTTCCTGGATTATGGCACCCTCCGCTCCGGGTCGGAAGTTAGGAGAAGCATGCCCACCGATCCCTAATTTCTGCGACTCGTGCGCAGCGGAAGCCTCCAGGTTTCGGCGCGGTTGCTACAATTCAGGTAACGATCTACAAGTTCTCGGCTTCAAGTCTCGTCACCCAGTGTTCTCCATTCAGATACTATGCCGCGGCGTCAATTCCCAGGTGTATCTCGTACACTCCGTTTACGAGGCTGCAAGAACCAAATTCGTCCGCAGCTTCCTCTCTTGTTCTAGATCCGTTCCACAGTCCAGGCGCATGCGGTTGCAGAAGAGTGGACAACCTAGAGGGTTCCGTCGCCTCTCCAAATCGTTCTCGTGCGGCTTAATGTCCGGTCGCATCTCATATTTACTTTCCGGCAACGGGTCGTCTATAACATCTCTTCCCGAAAATATCGGGCTTACCGGGTCAGTACGCCGTAGGTACGCCGACAGCTTGCTCGATCGGCGTCTAACATTGATCTCAACTCTGCTCAGCTTGTGCTCAGTCTCATCGCCGTGTTGATGCGAGCGCATAGATATCCTGGATCACAATGCCTACACGAGGCCCACTAAACGGGATATCAAGCAATGAAGCAGGCTCCTGCGATCCGAGAACTGTCCTGATCCCGGTGTATGTGTACCTTGCGGTCGGATGGGATGGATAAAGAGCCAGTCTGGTGAGCAAACCATAGCGTAGTGAGTAACTGAACATCGGTCATAGGGGCTACCCGACCCTATGCGAGGCTCTCGTGCGAGTCCGTGGAAGGAGCTGTCCTCGCGATGATGTGGCGCATCCTGTCCCGAAAGAGTATTCTCCGTTGTGGATCGGAAGTTGACATCAGCGTCCTAGTTCTGCCGAGGGGAACGCCTTCCGTGCGACTGTGCGAAGGCGGGCCCGGCTTCTCGCATTTTATGCGACTGCAGGCTCCGCTTCATTCGTGTGCCATATATGTGCGCACGGTTGATATCCCACGGACCAAGCAGCGGCGGCGGATGGTAGCGAAGGTGTGTCCTGTCCTCGTCAAACCACCGCTGGTGCACGCGGGTAGAGAAGGGCACCTCCCACCTACCGCGAGGCGTCCCGTACTACCCCTTATATTTCCCTGTCGTGCTAGGGCTACTCGCCACCCACCCCCACATTCCCTACATGAGTAAGCTTCTCCATCGGGTGCTCAACGGGAAAGCGCTAACCCAGCTCTCTTCGACGTGTCTGTCAACTATATAGGTAGTGCACTCCCATCTTCGGTCATGCGTCGTCTGCTGCATTCACCCGACATTTTGCACAATATTTGCGAACAGGCTCATGAAGGCGGGTACGATGCGGATTGCAGAGCAACAGTCGCCGCGCTCAATGCGACGTGTCGTGCCATTCATCGTGTCGCTGTTAAGGTTCTGTGGAGTCGGCTCTTCAGTCTACGGCCGCTGGTCAAGTGTATGCCGGCAGACTTATGGACCGAGAACGTCGAGGACGGGAGCGATCTCCGCAGTACCATAGTAAGCGTTTGAGCATAAACATTGAGCAGCGCATTGATATATAAGTCACAGTCCTTGACGCGACCCCCGGATGCCTCGGAATGGGGCCGTTTTCAGTCTAACGCTGCGCTAGTCACGTCGTTCAAGAGGTTCGGCCTGGCGCCGGATATCGACGAGGACACTTATCGCACCCTCTGTCTCTACCATCCTGGATCACACCCACTTCTACCGAACCTTCGAGAGCTCATCTGGGAGGAGCCCGACGCGGATGTCTTCGAGTACGGCTTCCAACTGCTTGGCCCGAAGTTGACGACATTACACCTTGGACAACCACCGAGCGACAGCCTGCTACTACCCATCCTTCGGTCGTTGCACGTGAAGTGCCCGAGGTTAGCCCACCTATCAGTGCAGTGTCGCTCTAGTATAGGGCCCGTCGACCCCGTCGTTTCTCGTTCAATATCCCAGCTGGACCATTTGGAGACGGTGGATATGGCTCTCCCTTTGTTTGAAGATGCGTTAATTCATATTGCGACTCTCCCTGGGCTTTCGGTGGCGAAGGTATTTATTCCACGAATCCCCTCCATTCACGACCACCTCCTTTCCCTGGATCTGCCCCTCTTCCCCTCTCTGTCCGTGCTACAACTGAGCGCGATAGGATTGGAGGAATCATTCGCACACCTGATGCGCCTCACGGCCTCTACGCAATTGACCGAGGTCCACTTGTGCACTGCTCACGATCCGCCGGCACCCATGCTTCGCGAATTCTTGGATATTCTCAGCAACGGCCCTAGCAGGGATATCCTCTCTGCGGTCTCTATATTTTCGCCCCTCCCATCAAGTATACCCCTCATGCTATCCTTGAGCGCACTTCCGCCCCTGGATCGCCCTGAGTGCTTCCTGGACGCTTCCGTCCTCGAACCGCTCTTCTCCTGCCCGGAGCTCACCGAGCTCGAGCTCAACTCGTTCTTCATCAAGCTCGACGACGAGCTCATCCGTCTGCTGGCCACCGCCTTTCCAAGGTTACAGTCGTTACGCCTCATGCCCCCGTACAACGCGGGCAGGATCTCGGAGGTCACCCTGGAGGGCCTGCTGCCACTGTTCAGACACTGCCCCGACCTCACGCACCTCGCCGTGCCCGTCAACGCGTCCGCGCCGCCGCGCGCGCTGGACGACACGATGCATCCGTCCGAGCTTCTCACGCTCGAGGTCGCCGACTCCCCGATTGGATTCCCGGACGAGGTCGCCGCGTTCCTCTCTGCGCACTGCACCCACCCGTCCTTCAGCATACTCTCCGCCCAGGTACATGAAGGCGACCGCGATCCAGAGCACATGCGGCTACGGGAGCTTCACAGCGCTATGTGGGATCAGGTCACCCGTATGGTTCGCCTGTTCGTCCGCGTTCGCAGCCAAGAGCGACACGGAAGGGCTGGCAAGGCCCCGGATAGGTGATATATGGGTCAAGGTCACCGCTCGTCGCTGCGCCTTCAACTTGTATATATAGTGCTCCGAACGGTGTAGCGTTTTCTTCCGCATGCCCTTTGATCACTTTCTGTACATAAGTCTCAGCTTCCGGCGTACTTACCGGTGATGTACTCTGACCATCCTGGATAATCCCACCCCTTCGGCTTGGTACTCTTGATGGTGCCTCCAGGAACCGGCCCCTTTCGGACAACGACAGGGACATGGGCCTCAAGTTACTGACAGGCAAGGCTCGAATACGTCGAGCTACCCGAAACTGCGAAGCGAACCCAGATTTAGGGTTTTAGATTACCTTGAAAGTCACAGGCGCAAATGTGATCAATGGCGTGCAAATCGTGCGAGGATGGTTCTCCCGAGGGGAATCCGTCCAGGAATCCGTTAGTCGTTGGATGACCGTTGGTGGATGCACATCGGTGAGTCAATCTTGTAGTGGCCCGTATACCATTGCGAGAACGGGAGCAGGATGTACTTGTGCATGTAGTAACTGTGTAACATATCCACTTGGTGAATGCAGACGATTGTCGGCCCAACCGGAGACAGTGCAAGAGCTGAGCAGGCTGATACAGGGGGAAACGTGGTCTGCCGGTGTCCAGGCAGGCCATCATCGCGATTATTTGCGACTCTCCAGTTGGGCAATGGTGACTGGGCGAGTAGAAGTGGTCGAAGTGGCGCGTGGCAGTCTGAGAGCGACAGCGTTGGCCGAGCGCTGGCTGGCGGGTAGTAACGACCCGGAAGTGATACTACATGTTGCCCAGTCAAGACAGCCTACGGAACATATAGCTCGGATAATCCCTCGTCCCTACCCCTGCCCGTCCCTACCAGTAGGACCCATTCAACTCCACAAAATGAATGAGCTCCTGATGCCCCCTGAATTCATCCGCGTAGATCCCGTCTGTGAACACATCGCCCATAAAGCGGCCCCAGGGCAGCGTTGGCAGCAACGCCGTGACACTGAACTCCCAGTACTCGGGCAGCCACGCCGCAGCCTCCCAGTCGACGATCGCGCAGATGCGCCCGTCCGGCCCGATCATGATGTTCTGCGGATTGAGGTCACCGTGCGTGAAGACTATGGCATGGCGCGGGGCCCCGAAGAAATAGGTTTTGAGCACCTCCTGCCCTGCGCGGCGAGTCTCAAGCAACTGGGCGATCTGTTCCGGCGTAGTGCTCGGGTCGTTAAGAGCCATTTGGATACCGCCAAAATGCGACCGTATGCCCTCCTTGAATTCGTCCTCGTTCGCGAAGCGGGGAAGAGGCGTCGCGGGCACCATAGGTCCGCGTATCTCGCCACCAGCCACCCCGCAGACAGCGTCTCCGAACGGACTGGAGAAGCTGCGCATGCGAGTAAGGATGCGGGTGAGGTCGGCGACGAAGACGTCCCAGTCGACCTCGTCGTCGCTGAATGACTCCAAAGGGCGTCCCGGGACGCGGGTCATGAGGAGGGAGTCGCATACGGTGAAGTCTTCACCCTTCGCGAGGCCGAGAGAGCCGAACGAGATGAAGCGTGGCGCTGGTATGCCCATGGCTCGGGCGAGGTTCATAGCAAGGCCTTCCTGCTCGTGGACGCGAACGTGCCTCTTCAAGATGAGTCCAAACGGAAGCGCGAACATGCATGTGGGGGACTCGATCTTGTAGTGACGCATGTACCACTCCGAGAAAGGTACAAGGACGTACTCGTGGATGTAGTAGCATATCTTCTTGGTGAGTGCAGACGCCGGTCTGCCGACCTTGGGGCAAGGGAGAGGATGAGGTGGCAAGCCCACAGGGGGGAATCGCGGTCTGACAGTGTATGTGAGCGTCATGGTGGCACGACCATGATGATGGCACAGGCGGCACTCGTTCAGGCGCTTAACGGACGCCTCACGGAGAGCTTAGCCTGGAATCCGTCGGTCGTTGGATACAATGTGTATATAGATTACCGCGATCAGAGGGGGACCGCTTCTACATAGAGTAATCGTTCTAGTGGTACAGGCAGACGAAGTGTAGAGATCGATGTACAAAGCAACGACGACAAGGGACATGGGCGAGCGGATACCTAAGTCTTCCGTCTCTTCGTTTGCCGCTTCGTCGATGCGGCGGCAGTTGCTGTACTCGCGGGTGTTGATGAGCGAGACACCTTGTCCTTCTCCGCCTCCTGGATCTGCTCGATGCCTCGCTTCTGTGGACGACACATGAGCATCGCCTTTGGCAAGACACGTAAGAAATCGCCTTACCTTCCCCTTCGTGCCCTTTGGCTTCACCTCCTCAGCTTGCCTACCCTCCGCCTCCTTCTCGATCATACCGAGCAACGTGTTACATCTCCGCTGCAGCTCCTGCGGGCTGCGGCTCTTGAAGAACCAGTCAAAACGGAACACGGGGAATTCGAGGATGTCTTTCTTGATGCGCTCGTAGACATCCTCCGCCTGCATGCCGTAATGGTGCAGCCGGCACAGGAGATAACGGTCCTCCTCTTCCGAGTAAACTTTGCCTTTTGTCGTGGGGTAGTTGAGTTCGAGCTCTTGCATCGGGTATCTAACGGAACCGATCTTCTTCGCCAGCAAGGCTTCCAGGTTGGAACGCTTGTTCCGCTTGGCTTCTCCCTCCTCAATGCGCGCCTTGATGCGGGGATACTCTGGCAATAACGTAAGTGAATATCCCACCCAAACCAATATCTGTCAACACGTACCTGCAAGTTCTTTCCACTTCTTCTTGAATACAGGGTAGTACCTTGCAACATCGTCCGCGGTCTTGTCCTGAATTTCAGACGCCAGCAGCTCATAGTCGTCCGTCCTAAAGAGATTGTTAGCACTTGAAATAGTATGGGGTGGGTTGATACATACCAGCCATACGTCTCAAGAGCGCGAACAAACTGCTGGAAGTCGCGCCTGCTCCAGTCCTCGAAGCCCTGCGCAATGAGCTCTTCCTTTTCTTGTTGTTGCTCCTCCGTCAGAGGCTCCGCTGTACAACTTGTCAGCATCTAGCCAAATCTACTGTCAACATGTTCGCTGACCATTGTCAATAAATTCCTGCGCCTGACGCCGTTCCTCTTCGAGCTTCTCGGGCGTGTCCTCGGGGCCCGCGGGCTCGCGCAACGTCGCAGGAATGTCATTCATCCTCTTGTGTGCCGCAAGCTCCTGCTCCTGGAGCTCCGCGAGCCGTGGAGGGAAGAACTGGAAGTCTTGCCTGTCACAGATGTCAGTGGTCTCGCCCTGCGTGCATAACTCAACAATCGAACTCACATCTGGATTTGTTTTGGTGCGCGAGGAATCTTGGGCGCCTTCTCCGTTTTCGACGGACCAGCACGCATGGTCTCCTTGAAGTAGCTATCAACCGAGTAGTTGAGCTTGCGCTCCCGCTTGGACAACGACAAGGGGTTGAACTGCAGCGCCTTGCGCTGCCCGCGGAAGTCCTCGCCCTCCCACTGCTGCACAGACGCTTCGGACTTGAAGTTGCTCAAGTCCTCGAACGTCAGGCCCTCGTACTTGCTGTTGAGCTGCTGGGTACGCTCCTCGCCGCGCTGGATGATGGCGTCGATGTCATCGTTGACCATCAAGCTGGGGGAAAGTCAGTTAACAGCCGCGATGTAAAATGCGATGGGGTCGACTCACTCTTCGTTCGAATTGACGATATGCTCAGCACCGTGAGTGATCATCTCAAGTAGCTCCTCTTTGTTCGCAGCTGCAGGACACGCGCTAAGTCGATAGGAATGGTTTAGACTTTGACTTATACTGACCTTTCGTCGCTTGTGTACGGCCTTGTTGAATGACGAGCTGATCCAGCCTCAGCTTCTGTGCCGCCCTCTCCAGCATACGCTCCTCAACACTGCCTTCAGTGATGAAACGGAAGACGTAGACCTGCTTCGTCTGGCCAATACGATGCGCACGGTCCATAGCCTGCAGATCGGCCTGCGGGTTCCAGTCACTGTCGTACAGCACGACGATGTCTGCAGTCGTCAAGTTGATACCAAGACCACCGGCGCGTGTGGTGAGCAGAAAGATGAACTTGTCACTATCAGGCTTGTTGTACTCGTCGATAGCGACGATACGGTCGTCGTGAGCGGTGCTACCGTCAATACGACAGTACTCTGAGAATGTGCCGTCAGTCGTCATATGAGACCAATTCTAAAATGGAACATACTGTAGCCTCTGAACAAGCAGTAATCCTCGAGAATGTCGAGCATTCGACTCATTTGGCTGAAAATAAGGACACGAGAGCCCTTCGCCTTCATATTCTTGAGAAGCTTGTCCAGAATGACCATCTTGCCCGAATTCTCAATCAAATGCTCGTCAGTGGTATAGGGTGGCCCGGGTTCTGCCCCATCGAAGAGGTAGGGGTGGCAAGTGACCTTACGCAGCTGCATGACGATGTTCATGAGCCGCGTCTTGCCCTCCTTCTTGCCGGTCAGCCCTAACATAACGTTATGTCAGTTCCAACATGTACCTTTGACGAATAGGATCACATACCATTGACGGCATCGATATCCTTCTCGAGGACGGAACGGTACCACTTCCGCTGCATCTCCGTGAGACCGACATAGATATTGATCTCCTTCTCTGTAGTGAAAGAGTCAATCACCGAATCTCTAGTGAGTAGAATGACACTTACTCGGTAGCAGGTTCTTCTCGACATCGCTCTTCACACGACGAAGCAAGAATGGGCGCAGGATTTTGTGCAGAGCATCCACAACCTTCTTGCTCTTCTCCTCGTCTCCATCGGACTGCACGTCATCCTTGTGCAAAAAGCTCTCCAGGTCCTCGTAGTCCGAGAAGATCTCAGGGCAAATGAAGTTGAGCAGGGCGAACAATTCCTTCATGTTGTTCTGCAGAGGAGTACCCGTGATAAGTAGCCGCCCGCGCGACATGAACGAGCGCACGATCTTTGAGAGGATAGAGTCGACGTTCTTGATACGGTGCGCCTCGTCAATGACGATGTACTCAAACGGGAACTTCTTCAGCGCGCTCTGCTCAATCAAACAGATCTCGTATGTCGTAATGAGCACGTCGAAGTCCTGAGGAATGAGCCTCGACGCGATAATTTCCGCGCGCTCCTCTTTCGAGCCGGTGAGGAGCACAGTGTTCACGTCTGGTGTCCACTTCTCGAACTCGCGCGACCAGTTCTGAAGCGTTGACTTGGGCACGACAATCAGGTGAGGACCACGGATGTCTCGGTAGTGGCGGAGGTATGCCAAGAACGAGATTGTCTGCAGTGTCTTACCGAGACCCTACAAGTAATTCTTGAAGTCAGTTTGTGATGCTCTGTACCGGATGGCAGCGTTCCGCACCATCTCATCTGCAAGAATACCGTTCAAGCCATTGTGGTGGAGGGAGACCATCCAGTTCAAGCCCTGCAATTGATACGGTCGCATCGTACCATTGATGACTAGCAAAAGGTGAGCCTCAAGTCATGAAAGCTGTGTAAAACTCGGCCTACAGCTTGGTGACTCTTCGAATACGAAGGGCTGGTCAGCGCCATCTGCGGCAAGTTCGCCGTCTTTGAGCAGCTCTTCATCCTCCTCCTTCTCAGACTTCCGGTGCCGTGCTACCTTGTCACTATCAAGCGGGGTCAATCGACGAGTCGTGCACGTGACAGACAGAACCACATACACGGCCTTCTTCCGCCCTCGGCCCTTGGGTTTTGGTTGCGCGTCAAGCATTGCAGCATATTCGGGATCACGCGCTTTCTGGATATCGAGACACACGGTGAGCGGCACTGGCACTGGATATCTGATGATTCTCTACGTACCTTGATGTCAACGAAGTGCTTGAACAACTCCGTTTGGCCAAGGAGGTAAGAGTAACGTTTCACAGCATCTGAAATCTACATAGCCGTAAGCACAGAGGGTCCCAGAACTCAGAAGCGAAGTCTCATGGCGCCAGTGCCGGTAAGTGGAGAAGCCAGGAATTATTGATGAGAGAGACCGAGCGTTGAGTGTTGTGGTCAAGACCCGGAAGTCAGAGCGATAGCATAGTCCATGTTGCGAATCCACAGCATGACATGGTCCAGTGCGGTCACCAGCAACGAGGCAACACCACAGAGCACAGACGCCGAGATCTTCCTATGACGACGTTTGCCAGCAGTTCCCAGGAATAACTTGACGAGGAGGATCGGAGTACTTCATTGTGACATTGACCACACATTTTGCGACAGTCCCGGCACTGGCGCACTTGTGGTGTGGCTAAATGACATTCAGGACTCACCTTAGCCTTGTCCATCTCTTGCCGCTTCGCCTGCAGCTGGCCCTCCTCTGCTTTCCGCTTCTGCTTCTTCTTCTGCCTCTCCTCAGAGGCTTGCATTTTTGCCAGCTTCGCGGGGGAAGGTGCGCCATCAGCGTTATCCTAGAGCGGAAGGCGTCAGCAACCGAAGGTTAGAGCATGACAAGGCTCGGATATCAAGAAAGGCGACGCGTTTTCGCCACATTATGGTAAATAGAATGTAGTGCAAGATATCCCGGGGCAGTGAAATCATGGTTGTCGGGACGACATGGGCGCGCCGTAGGACATGTGGAGGCATGCAAGCACGTTTGAGCACTCACCTTCTCACCACCGTCGCTGTGCAGCTCGTCAACTTCCATCTCCTCCGCAGCTCCCTCGTCATATTCGCTCTCCACACCTTCGCTCTCCTGTATCGCACACAAGCTTAGCCTCGCGTGTATGTGGGCAGACTACTATACTGACCTGACGCGAAACGATGTTGCTCGGCACAACGTCGCTGAGCACGTCTTCTTCTACGGGCACCTCTAGATGCTAAAGTCATCGCTTCAGTACAGCACGTGTGAACGGAGGGTAAGTGTGAGCCACGCACAGAGCTCATGTTGGAGGTGAGGGACGGTGGTGGTACAGGATAGAGAACGGTCTGACCGAGACGCGCCACTGGCTAAACAGGTTGTCCGTTTTCGGATAAAGTCACGGTCATGTGACCACCGTCACATTCTACGGAACTCCAGATTTCCTGGAGCCGCGCCTACGAGTATCCGCCGGATAAGGTACTGTTGTATCCGTAACAAAGCACTTTTCCAGTCGGCAGGCACTACAACCTCAATTGCAGTATACCATATTATATCTATGTTTGCGGTAAAAACCTAAGATCTTGATATCTAGCTCACTCTACTAATAGGGATACAGTGGTCAAAAATACAACATGCAACGATCCGGGTAACAATAGTGTATGAGTGGCATAGTGTGTCATAGGTCGTCTGTCCATGTCCGTCATTATCTCCTCCCTACCTGCACCGATGTTCAGATATCGCGTTGAACAAGGTGCGACCCCGTCACGTCTGCGCTTGGACCAGCCGCCCAGACCGTTTCCTCGCCTGCGAATCAACTCCCTGTCCCAGGGCCGTGCCTTTCATCTTCGGTGGCGCGCGAGCTGTCTTCTTTCCCCCCTCCTTCAACCGAGACCCTGCGCCTCTCTTCTCTTCCACAGCGCCTTCCCTGTTCTTGCGTTGCTTGCCCTTCTCTCCTCTCCCGGCCCGACGGTCATTAGTAGTCGACCGTGTAACAGGCTCATCAGGCGCCACCGCCCAGTCTGGGTTTTCCGGAGTATGCACGCGAACGCGAGGTGCTTTCGGTAAGGGGCCAATGTAGTCGACGTCCGTCGTGATGGAGTCGGAGAACGGACGAGGAGTAGGAGCTTGGCTGTTCGTCGCCTCCGGGAGGGCAATTTGCGGAATGCGCTCTGGTTCGGCAGGGGAGGAGGGAGGTGCCAGTAGGATGGGCGGGATGTTCACACCGGTCGATGGTGCATCGGATGGACGGAAGTTCGATTCAGACGATGCGTATGTCGCACAAGTGGATGCATCATCCTCGAGAAGCATGGCAGACACCACGACGGTGTCGCTTGAAGAGAGTTGCTCTTCGTTTACACTCTCCCCATAAATTGCCATCGCAGCATCTTGGCCAACAGGCATCCGGTCGGTGTCGTGGTCGGTCTCTCCATCGTCAATCTCGGCATCGGCGGTCATGATGAGGAGAGCAGAATGCATGATAGAGTAGACACCCTCGACGTTGACGCTAGCCACCAAGGTTTCGGATGGATCTGCGCCAATGAGTAGGGTGCCACACTCGCTTCCACAGTGGAGAGAATCTGTTGGTGGAGGAACAGGGGTGGCGGACACAGGATGGGAATTCGACAACTCCATAATCGCACCGACGGGGGAAGATCCAGGACAGAGTAGACCGGATTTCGCAGGGGTTCCCGTACTTCTAACATCGTGAGCAAGCTCCGAGAGGCAGACGGCGGGGACGGCAGAAGGCTGCAAGGAGTCCTCATAGTCGCACTCCTCTATGGTGCACAAAGGCGCTTGGACGGGAAGCAGGAGCGGACTGTGAGAAGCATCAGAGTGCAAATTGTTGACCGAGGTATCCAGGTCTGCAAGCTCGATATGTTCATTGAGATTTTGAGAGACGCCTGATGCTGGTGTCGTAACACAGTCTTGGGGAATCTTCACGTCGACTTCAATAGTGCGATCGCTGAACTCCTCTTTAGCATCTCCGGAGGAAGAAAAGTGATCCGCCAAGCTGCCCTCTTCGTCCTTCTTGACTTGAATCGGTGTGTAATCCGCTATCGGTGGCGACAATACACTTGGGGAAGCCAAGTTCAGAGGGTCGCCGTTTATTCCTGTTGAGTTGTTATGGGGGCTAGCATCGGTGGAAGAGTCGACATCGAGGCCATTGCCGTCAACATGGATGTCCTATATATCAATGGAGGCTGGGTTAACGCAGCTGCTGTGCAGTGAATTGTGTGCATACCTGCAACGAGGGAGCGTGCAGCAAGACTTTTGGTCCATGCAATGACTCCGGGGCTTTCCGCGTTGGAGTGGAAGTAAGGGACGTAGAGAAGTGAGCGAAGCGATATGCTTCGAGGGGTGGCATAGAGGGGTAGATGGAAGCTATAGACCGGCATAGCTCAAAGAAGAGTGTGATAGCATACTGACGGAAGGGATTAGATGGGCATTCATGTGCAGATGCGAGGAAGGACGTACATAAGTCGTGAAAGATACCAGGACCGCCAGAGAAACGCCCAAGTAGATTCCCTCTGCGTCCATTCCTTGACGCACGTCCGCAGGATGTTCGACGAACTGTATGTGTTTGAAGCCGTACATGGCGGGTTAGAGTATCTAAGATGCCTTGTGGTGGCACGAGGATGAGGCGTGGTGGAGATGATATCAGAAGGCGAGGCAAGAAGAAGGGCGTAAGTTTGTTGGGTATCGCAGGAAGAGGGTATCTATGAGAAAGACAACTGTGGCGTGTGGGGAGGAGCACAAGGCCAGAGCAGTGACCGAGATGGTCCTGGTCAGAGCACTCGGACGACCTTCAACTCGGATCCGGAGGGGCAGCGCGCTCAACCATCCCGAGTGGCGCTAGCGCCCGTCATGGATCGGCGGACCGGTGAGGCTCTCGGCTCCGCAAGTATTGAAACTACTTCAATTGAACTTGCTTGCTAACGACTTGCTTTCTGGCTGAAAAACAGGCACGCATAGGCTCGTCAATCTGTGGTGAATGCCCATGGCTCATACATCGAGTATCGCGTTGAGTTGTACGTGGTGGTCACAGCCGATCGTATGCTCCTTCAAGTGTCGCGGATGTATACACGATGACCGCCACGCTGCGGAGGGCGCCACCTACGTCGTTCACATAAGTTCTGGTCCGAGTCCTCCTGTTGCCTTGAGTGTTTGTGTTTTGCCCTCTCCCTAAGCTTGTTCGTTCTGCTCCCTGTTGTAAATCCTCTAATGTGCCAACAGTAAATCCGCAGAACCATGTCAGATTCATCACTGGTCTTTGCTTCTCGCCTGTGCCTCTTCGCCTGTCTTGCTTTCTGGTCTTACGTTCTCAATCGCCCGCTCGGCGGACAACGTTTACGCATCAAACGCCTTTCTACGTCTGCAGCGCACGGAATACGCTACGAAGGGACGCTCTACAGCAAATCTTACTCATTCACATTCAACGCCTCGTCCATCACATGGCGACTCCACTTACCCCAGCGAGATGATCCTCGGTGGTTTACCGCCACAGTAAACGACATTCTATACACATCCTCTACAGGCGACATATCCACCTCCAAGCTAGAAATCATCCTCTGGTTCTTCCCCGTTCTCTTCAGGTTCACCTCTGGACCATGGGCGAACGTCACCATCGACGGCCTCCGCATCAGAGTCCACAAGAGCACCGCGACGCCCTACTGGATCCAGCGGCTGCGCGAAAACCTCGTCGGCACCTTCCTCACCGGAGAGTTCCTCCGCGCAGATGTCTTCCGCACGGCCGTTCGCTTCGCGGGTCTCTCAGAGCACGAAGAGGACAAGCCAGCCGCCTACACCGACCCCAAAGCGAAACTCGCGCCGGAAGAACCTCCCTCCGCCGATGACGACGAGCCGTGCGGCTGCTGTTCCCCTCCGAATCGTACCAGGAGCAAAAGCAACGGCTACGCGGTGTATACACACCAGGAGGAGGCGGATGCGCTCGCTCACGCAGACGAGAACAAGACAGGGCCGCTGCGCGCCGTCGATGACGACGAGCTACGGTTCAGCGTGCTCGCGCGCGGGGTGCACATCAACAACAAGGAGGGGCGGATGTACACGTTTAGCCGGATCGACTCGCAGATGCGCCGGAACTGGGCCAAAGACCGCGGCAGCTTCGCCATGGTCGCGGAGGAGTGTCGTTGGGTGCATGTGCACTTCCCATTCGAGCGTGTCGCTCCGCGCGCATGGTGGACGTGAGTGGTTCACGTGTGCCACAGTTGAATCTTGGGGCTGACTACAGATGTTACAGGCAGCTCGTATCGTCGCTGTGGCACTTCCCTATTGACCTCATGCGAACGTTCAATGACCCAGCGAGCAGCACGAACCTCTACGTGACCTGCTTGGACGTCACGTTCGACTCCTTCCGTGTAAGTTATCTCGCCATCATCTCCCAGTTGGGTGTTAAAGCTCATGAACGACCGAAAGCTACGCGACGCCGAGCTCGTACGTCAGGGCCTCGCACTCATCCGGGAAAAGGCTATCACGAGCAACATCGACTGGAGCGACGTGTTTTTCGATGCGCTCCTCGACGCTTTCGCTACTCGCCCCGCGCCGCCTGTGCGCTTGCACAAGTCGGACAAGCCGCACGAGTAAAACGAAGAGAAACTTGCATACTATTAGCACGGACTTGGGATACCACGCACGTATATACGCCGCATATACGCACATTTGTAGCCTTATCACCAGTATTGCATACCATGCCTGCAACGTTGATCCCCGTTATTCTCGAGTAGACCCTAAGTGTAGATGATCCTTGCCTAGCGTGATGTCTCACGAAGGAAGAAAATTGCCATAACTTGGTGGCATTTACTCACCCAACGCATGTAGTGCTGGGAGTACCGTATGAAACGATGCATCGACAGCAAAGCAGCCTACAACAGTGCGTAGCAACGAGCAAGCAGGTGCCAAAACCCAGCGAAGATAGTAGCGTCCCAATTTCCTGCGCAATGTCCACGGCCCCAACTGCAACGGTCAACGTTCAGCAGTTTCTGCCACATCACATCGCTTCGCCAGGCTACAAGGACACAAGTCAACATCCGCGCTAGATACACGGATTACCATGCGCGAGACTCACCTCCACGTCCGACATCGTGAGCACCGACAGTCTTTCTTGTCCGGGAGCCAGACGCGTCGGGTCCGCAAACGGATCAACATCGCGCTCTCCCCCGCTCTCAGCTTCTGCGGGGGTAACAACCGGCTCAGGCTTAGGCATCGCCCGGACAGGGTCCGCGAACGGATCCAAGATCGCGTCCGCGCTCAGGCTCGAATGCGCCGCGCCTGCCCCGGGCACAACGACGCTCTCGCCCGCCGAGCTCACCATCGTCTCGCGCATATACGGGCCCCTCCCCGCAAACGCCGCCTCGGGGTCCTCGCTCGGGACGGGGCTGATGACCATCCCGCTGCTGCTGCTCCCGCTCCCTCGGTTCGACGACGACGTCGAGATGACGCTCGGGAAGAGCTCGCCGCGGCCCGCGCTCAGGCCGAGGCTCCCGCTGACGCCGACGACGTACGACATGTCCGGCAGTGTCGGTGCGCGCGCGGACGGCGCGAGGAAGTTGGGCGAGGTGACACCGGGCTGGGGCGAGTCGGGGAGGAGCGATGGCGAGCGTGGGACGTATGACTCGGACGAGATCCCGCCGCCCATGAAGGGCGTGCGTGCGGCGCGCCGCCGCGCGCGCATGCGAAACGCGAGGAAGCCAAGGATGGCGAGGAGACCAAGTCCACCCAGAAGACCGCCTACGATCGCTCCGGTCTTGGCAGCGGATGACGAGCTGGGGTTGAGAGGAGTGCGATCAGCCATGTGGGAGCAAACGGGATTGATAGAAAGGTGCTCACGATGAAGACGACGCGGCGGCGATGGTGGCAATGGGGACGCGGGTCGACGTGATCGTGGTCGTACTGGTGGTCAGATGGAACGAGGTGGACGTGAAGCCGTCGTTCACGATCGTCGTCACCGGCGCGCTGAACGTCGACGCGCTCGTGATCGTGGTCACTACTGGCGACGCGGACGTCGTCGGAGCGTTGTCAGCTTCCTTCTGCCCCACCGGAGGAAGACTGCGCGGCCCGTGCCAAAACTCGTCAGCGTTCTGACCCTCTCTGCACTCAACGCAAAGACGAGGATTGTGGAAACTGACCTGATGGTGGCCGTCGGTGTCCCGGAGGACGCCGCGCCATTATTACCTGCAACTACGGAGCTCACAGAACTCGTAGGCTGCGTACCGCTGCTCACATTGGATGCATCTCCGCCTTGGTTCCCAGCCGCTTGGCCCGAGGTGCCGGTGGGGACACTCCCATTCTCGCCCGTATTCGAGCTGGCGCCGCTGGCATTTCCGCCACTTGCGGTGTTGTTACCTGCACCTGGGCTCACCGCGGTCGCACCTGCGTTACCAGAGCCAGCGCCTCCGTCTGAACTAGTACTGCTGTTGGTGTTGCCGTTGGTGTTGCCGTTGCCGTTGCCTGTGCCGCCTTTGTTCCCAGATGCAGATGAGCCAGAAGCCGCAGACGTAGGCGCAGCTTGCCCTGTTGCAGCGGACGTAGGGACGGCAGTTGGTGTATTTGCAGAGGTACCCTGTGCACTTGTCTTACTTCCTGGATCGGACTTCGTGCTGCCTTCCGCAGCAGAAGATTTTGTACTCGGGCCGGAAGACGCAACTGCAGAGGAGGCAGGATCCGGTTGTGCCCTGCACGTCTGACTTGTTAGAACAGCAAAATTGTATCGTAATGGGGCGGAAGACTCACGTAATCGCGCTAGGTACCAAGACACCACTAGAACTCGGCGAGGCAGTAGCAGAGCCAGAGTTGCTGGATTGGTCTGAAGTCGAGGCAGCCGTGGGGGAGGCGCTACTCGACTGAACCCTATGATTCACGATCATAAACTGTTAGTTTCAAGCCAATCCGTATCATCAGGCATAACTTACGTTATGGGCGCAACCGTCAATCCGCTACTAGTTCCATCGGAGGCCGATGCAGAGGTGGCAGCGGCTTGACTAGAGGTGGGCGACTGACTGCTAGCGCTTGTAGATGTGGGCTGGACACTACTCGGTGATGTCGGTGATGAACTCATCGCTGAATATTCAGTCTCAAACTCACGTTATCGGGGAGACCGATAGACCCGCACTGCTGGTCGAGGATGCCGCAGCACTGCTAGCCTCGGAAGATGCAGCAGAAGTGGTATCAGTGTTGCCAGCACTAGATGAGGCGGTGGTGGCGGGCTGAGAGGCAACAGAGGATGCTGCACTCGTAGACGCCGAAGCTGTAGCAGAAGCAGAAGCGGACGATGAGTCTGGTACGGTAGCAGCAACTGGTCCCGTAACCGAACTCAGAGATGCAACAGTAGTCACACTTGAGGAGGTCTCTATGACCGTAGCAGAGCTTGGCGCCGTAGATGATACTGAGATTACCGTTGCCGATGCCGAGGAGGTTGCATCGCTGGTGCTTTGTGCAACTTGCGAAGTGGATGTGGATGTTGCGGGCGAAGAGGTTGCGCTAGCGATAGTCGATGCACTTGCCACAGACGACGAAGATGGAGCAACAGTCGACGTGCTCACAGCAGAGGCCGACTCGGACGTGCTTGCAGCAGACTGAGAGCTAGCAAGCGTCGAAGACGAGCTGATGGCGGGACTTGACACAACAGCCGAAGATGGAGAGGGAGAGGGATCCGAAGACGAAGACGAAGACGAAGGTGATGAAGACGTCACAGACGAAAGAGCAGCAGTACTAGCCTGCGCTGGTGATAGCCCTGTTCAGACAAACGAAGCGTTAGGCACTTGCTGGGTCGAGGCTTGCCAAGATTAGAAGGGGTAAATCTGAGACGCAGGGCGAATCATTCAGTTCTCCACATCCATATCGCGTTGATAGCTGAGAAGGCTTGGAAGCCAAGACGTACCACCTGAAGAGCTACCGGACGAAGGAGAGGCGTCCTCGCGCTTCAACGCGGGAGCCCGGATTAAAGGAGCCATAAGAGAGAAAGCGAACGAAAGAGAGGGTCAGCACGATGCTGGTGGACGAGGAGCAAAGTGCATGGCACGACCGCGGGCGTGCCAAGCAGAGTGATATGAGGGCGGGTGGGTAGGAGGGGTGCGAACACGGGTCTGATGGTCGTCGGGACGGTCGTTGCACGGTAGTGATGCCCCCGGGCGGAAATGCGCACCATAGTTGGCGCACAGGTTTCTCATGATAATCGACAATCATGCCGCACATGTTCATTGACAGACTCTAGAGACAGAAGACGATTGCCGTGCTACAGAAGCAGTGGAAGGGTTGAATGGTGGTCAGGTTCTAACAAAGACCAAGGTTCTGCAGACGGTCGTTGATTCGGAAGGGCAGATTGGCATTTGCTGTCGTCCACAGCCAATCACCGTCTAGATCCGCAGATTAGATTGGATAGGCGCCCATTGATTGTGGCTGCCCTCACCGCCTCGATGCTATTCAACGCCAATCGCGCTACTCAAGTTATACCACTACCACAAGGTACAACATCAGCCTGCATGCCCTGTCGTCCCTCTCGCTACCGCTGGAGGAGCGTTCAGCTCCTTCTAGACTGACAAAGAAAGGATATTGATCTGGCACACTCTCAGTGTTTCATGCTAGGTCAACAGTAGCCGCATATTGACTGATTTCTCAGCGGCGAATCACTCGTGCGCTCAGACTGTCGTTCTGACAAGATAGTGAAATACCCCTTATAGCAAGTGTGCCCCTTCGGGGAGACTTCGCTTACAACCGGCCGAGGTGGTTCAAATGCTCGAGATATCACTGGGATCAATTCGGCTGCTTTGATCGTTCAATCATCTGGCATCAATTAGCCACATATGTACATACGCAAGGATTCAACGTCAATGACGAGATGCTATTACATTTTGGACTTCGGCATCCAGGCATCAAGCTCCCTATATTTACTCACAAAAAGGTGAACGTACGCGTCGCATACCAAGCCTTACTATATTTGACCATTAGCACACACGTTGGTTCCTGTCGTCATTATAATCACTGCGAAGAACCTTTTTAGAAGCACAAGGTTGTATTGCGACACACAGAGGTACAAACAACGATGGGAGAAACGCCTTCGAGCGGCGCGATAGAGCATTCAATAGGCCGGCAGGAGTCCGGTATCGAAACAAAGAGTTTCCAACATGAAGAACATTAAGGAGACGATGAGCAGATTTGAGGCAAGCGTCCTCAGTATAAAATGTAAGCTTTACGAGCGCGCAGGCTATAGCGAAGGCGCTTTGTCGCGGACATGGCAGGATTGGCTTGATTCGGGGGCACTAGCAGTAGAGTATACGTGAATAATGGTAGCGGCTGCAACGAACAACGAAGAAAATCCGAGAGCGTGACAACGAGAGCGGGCATCCGACCCTCCAAAGCGGCCGAACGTTCGTTCAGGGAGCCACCGCGCTCAAGGACATAACGGGAACCGACAACAACAACGGCCGGCAGAAACAAGACTCCGACGCGAGCAGTAAGACGCGCGCAGAACCGATATCGAAAATCGAAGTCGAAGGCGAGGGCGAAGGCGAAGACACGGGCACTACAGCGGGATTTACTAAAGTACAATATGTCTGGTCTGGTCTTCGCACGGGACGCGCACGTACACACACACGGCACGCATACACAATCGGCTGTCCAAGGACCCTGACGACGGCGCGCCCAAGCGGCAAGTCAGAAGCCCAAGAAGACGGGGGAGTGGGAGAGGCGAGAAGAAAGGGGGACGGGGCGAGTGGCGGATGGAACCAAACGGGGGCGGCATCGGCATCAGACAGCGGCTACGCGTACCGTACACAGAACAGAAGCAGCAGCAGCGGCTCACATGACGGAGGGGCGTACGAACCGCCGGTGAGCAGGGTGGAGGTGGAGGTGGGTTCCTATACTGGCTCCGAATGTGTTGGCTAGAAGTACCGAGGGTCAAACGCGCCGAGCCGTCAAACGCCGAAGATAGGTAGAGGGTGCCCTGCGGCGGCGGAATCTGGGCATGGGCGCGGGCGCGGGCGTGGCCCGGCGCTGGCCACGGCGTCATCACATCAGCGACGATGACTTGAGATTCGCTGTCAGGATGCTGTCGCGAACTGCGGAGGGGGACACGCTCAGTCAGCGTCGAACGTGGGATGGACACGGGGGGTCGTGGAGAGCCCAACCGCGCAGCGTCATGGCCGCAAATACGTACCTCTTGAGATTATTGTATGTGTCGTTTTGGTATCGGTAACAGAAGTTAAATGGACTGTGACAGTTCTGGTGTCATGGAGTTTTCACGTGTGGAGCGGGATAGAAGACGCACTGAACAGCTCTCTGTCTTTGTTTGGTGTTAGCGACCAGTGCATCCCAACAAATCGATTACAGAACCCTATCGAGTGTGAGCCACGTCCATCAGCGTCTCGCATGACATCACGGCATGTTGACAAGGACCTACACTGCGAGACCGTGGTGTAGTCGTTAGGGTGATTGTACGAGGCAACGTAGTTCGCCACCCGCACACCGGCATCCAGCTTCTTTTTGAGCAAGTCGCACTTGTTCAGGAAGAGCACGATGTTGACGTGTGATAGGAGCTTGTTCTCGATGACGGACTTCCATAGCTGGAATGAGTCCTCCAAGCGGTTGACTCGTGGGTCCTGAATGTACCAAGGACGGTCAATTCTTGCCATTCGACGGCTTGGCTATGTGTGGGGACGTACCTCGGCGAGTACCTGGTCGAATGCGCTTATTGGCGCCAAGAAAATAATGGCGTTCACTGCGAGTGCGATGGGCATCTTGATCGGGACAGATTGGGGATTGCATGAACATACCGTCATCGAAATACGGTGCCCAAGCTTGCCGCTGGTTTCTCGCACCACCGACGTCATAGATTTTCCACTCGACCCCGCGCCATTCGCTAGTCTTCGCCAGGGAGAAGGTGTGCTCGACGACGCCCGTCGTCTTCAACCGCGCTTTCAGCACATCATCTATCGGCCACCGTCAGCTCTAGACTGTACTCGGAAAACACATACGCCCGCCAAGAACGTCCGAAGCACTGACCGTCCGTAGGGAAATACATCTTCGCTGTTATTCGGTCGATCTCGTCTAGGTAACTGCCCACATCTTCCGGTTAGTCACGGTACACCTTCGTATCCTCCTTCCCAACATCCATAGAGAAAGGTACAGATGGAAAATACTTACAATCCGCTGCTCTCCTCTAGACGTATCCGCTTCTCATCTAGCCGATTGCGCACCTTCGGGTCGCGCCACAGCTCAGACATCGCGGGCGCACAGGCGTGCAACGTGTGCACCGGGTCAGACGGGTCCTCCCACCAGCCCCTGACCTCGCCCGAGCCGGACTCGGGCGTCTTGGGGCTCTGGATTTTCGGCAGCGCAAAGTGTTTCTTCCAGTTCGAGCCCGTGCGCACCGAGATCTCATGGGAGCTGCTGCTGATCATCGACGTCGCGGGCGACGTTGGCGACCGCGGCGATGTGAGCGGGTTCCCCGACGACTGTGAGGAGGAATACGAGGAGGAATACTGGAAGAAGGAGGACGAGGTTGACGCGCTTGTCGATGCTGGGGGGATGGTGATACGGGGGGCTGGCCGGCCGGCGAGGTGGCTGCTGGCAGCATGGAACGACGCCATGGAGCCGGTATGCTGCAGAGAACGCACATCCCCATGGCCTAGAGGGTTGAGGGGGAGGTGAGTCGCCTCTTGCTCTTCGTTGTCCTCAGGGTCGGATAAAATTGAGATCAGGCGCTGCTCGAGCTCCATGAGCGGTGCAAGGCGACGGCGGTAGTGCTCATAGTTGGGCTGTGATCCTGCCAGCGAAGACGATGGACGACCCGGGCCGCTGATGATGATAGAGGCCGTGTCGGAAGAGTCGCCGAAGTCCTCGTCATCGAGGCCGTTATTGTCCTCGGGTGCGATAGCCTCGAGTATTCTAGGCGGGCGAGAAGGTCAGGTCGCCAGGAAAATAAAGACATGTTTGACAGAACGTACCGGCGGATGGAACGGACAAGGTTGAGGTAGATAACGAAGCGCCAGGCGAGACGTTCCTGGTGGAAGGCTGCAGGGGTGTGCAATAGCTGGAACTCTAAGATAGAGGCGAACGGTGAGCATGGTGCCGCAGGTACGTAGAGCGGTGGGAGGCGGTATCGGCGGTGCAAAGAGGAGCAAAAATCCGATACTTTGAACGCAAGGCGATGAGTTGATGGTAGCGGACGCATATATCCACTGTGGCATAAACATTCCGCAGGCACAGGTGCCACGCTGGCGTTCTGAGCGCATATGTGCCCGCGCAGTTTCTCAAGCGACGTGCACGGGCCAAGTGCAGAGTCGAAGGTGTCGAGCACTCATGGTAGGCAACTGAGGGCCTTCAGTCCGATCGGAGACGGGCGCCTAGAGCAGGCACCGATGGATCGCGGAGGCAAAAAGTACAATCATCGTTTTCGGCTGTGTATATGACATGTAAGAAGGAGCATATGCTAATTCGAACAGAACGACGCGTTGCTGGGGTGGACAGGAGCACTCACCTCAGTTGACCGCAAACCTTGTACGGGCCTGGTCCGAGTGTCCTCGGAGGACTCACCGTGGGCGAGAGATGAGAATATAACGGATCCAAGTAGAGAGGAGCGCATGGGATCCCGCGCGCCGATACCGCCTCTAACCGGGGCAGATATGAGCGGGGAAGACTTACGTTTGAGGGTCGTGCTCTTTCCGCTCTCGCTCTGGCCGAGGAGGAGGACCTTGACTGTCTTCTTTCTGCGGCGGCTCTTCTCGTCATGCCTGAGCAATCTGTCGATGTTCTCGCTACGCTTCTTGGCCTCCTCCTCTTGGCGCAGGCGAGCCTCGCGCTGCTCTGGGGTCTCGTTCGCTGGAGGGAGAAGAGCGGCGGCGAGAGGGTCGGAGAGAGAGCGCCTGCGAGCGTGTTGTGTGGTGCCCTGAGGTTTGGACCGTTGAGCCATGGCGGATGGGAGGGAGAAGGGAGGAGGGCGGGGAGAGAAGGGACAGGGAGAGGGAAGAGTGGCGGAAAGAGGAAAGCGGGTATGTGACAGGTAGCGCTCGCTAGCGGAAAAAGTGAGTGTGAGAAGGGGGAGAGGAGGGGATATTGGAATTCTGGAAAGGGGATGCGAGGAACGGTACCGTGTGCAGAGTCTCCCTCCTCCAGAACGCGACCAAGCAAGAGCGCGAGCACCAGCCTAAGCCATGCCAGGGACTCGAGTGTGTGCGCGCCAACGTGCCTCTCGCTCTCGCGCGCGGGGTCGGCATCCGTTCCACCTTCCCCTGGCACTCGGCCTTCCTCGCTCTCCCAGATTCTCAGACTCTCCCAGGCGAGCGCAGGCGACGGAGCACGGTGATCCGGAGCGAGAACCACACCATCCCCCTTTCGGCCTCACTTATCAGAACTTCCCTCCGGCCTCCGAGTCCGCCCTCCCACCGCCGATGCGCGCATTGCGCACAGCGTCTCCTTCCCCTACCTCGCCAGTCTTCTCCTGCAGATCTGCACGCCGCCACTCACGCGCCCTGGCAGGAGGCGCGTACTATGATGCGCGCCATGGCTTGCAACTGGGATCCGTCTAGCAGCCCTAGACTCCTGTCTACGTGCTACGTCGACTGGCTGCTCCAAGGGTCCCAACTATCGAATCGACTTCCCTGGCGCTCCTCGCGGTCGGCTTCCGATCTGGACGTCCGCGTCCTTGTGCGAACGCTGCTAAACCCTTGCAAGCTCGCGTCTACCGTCTGCCGTCTTTCGCGAACCGCACGCGCATGCTCCCCAGAGCCCACGCACGCCAGCCTGCGCATGCCACCGCCCTCGCCGAACGGCCTGCCGATAAGTAGCTGCCTTCTAGAAACCCGGACGCGAGCGTATGCATGACTTGGAATACGCCGACATACGACGGTTCGGGCTTTCCATCGAGCGTTCTTTTACTCGCGCCCTTCGTCGTATGTAAGCGTCCGGGTCCAGTCCCTCCCCCTCTTTTCGGCCAAATTGTATTGCATTTCGGTCGTCCTCTTCTTCTGCATTCTATAAGCGGCGCCGCGTCCATGCTAACCCACCGCCCTAGCTCGCCATCCTCGCTGCGACATCCGGCCGCATCTCATCCCCGGGCTCGATGCTTTCGACCGTCCTTGTATCCCAGCACTCGCCACTCCGCCCATGCGCGTGGTCCCCCTGCAGCTGTCCTCACTCTATCAGGACGTTCATCTGAATGCGTCCAGGCACGCCCTCGCACGTCAGCCCCGCATCTACTCGCACCTGATTGCTCGTGAGCTTCGAATTCTGCGCCACCCGTGAGCCAAACGCCGGTACGTTCTATCGAGACCTGGCTTTACGTGTTCCTCGCGCGCACACCGCACCCTCCTCCTCCGCCTGACAGCCAGCTCACACCAATTGCAACTGGCACCTCGCCGCTGGGTCGACGGATTTCCATAGCAACTGTTTAACCGGGGATTTTGACCGCTCAGGGGGCCCAAACTGTAAAGGCCCCGAGGAGGTGCCGTCACGCCCCCACATCGGGCTAGGACGTTCGACGCAGAAGCAGGTCCGTTTGCGCGACCACTGAATCTAGGGCGGGGATGCACCGGTCCTCCCACGCCCACGCCGAATCCTCTGCCGCGCCGTCTACCAAGGACAGCGGGCTGCGCCTGCTGCTGCTGTCAGACAGATCCGGAGACATCTTGCACCTGCATGTATCAGAGTCAGATATGTGGTGTCTGCATTTCGACTCGAACGTGCCACTTGGCCGCACAGAAGCGTAGGAAGTGTTCCAAATCACGCGCTCCTCCCCATCGCGGACCGGTCTTCCTCGCGGACGGCGCGCGGGCTCAGAATGGCAGCCACACATTCCAGGCCGCGTCCTGCCGACACTCCGCCAGCGTTCTCTCCTCGCTCTTTGCCGGGAGTCCCACAGTGCTTCCTATCCTGTTCCTTGTCCGTCGCCAGCTTCGATCCAAGCCTCTCCCTCGTGCGAGGCTCTCCGTCGTCTCTTGGGGGCGCCGAATACGTGCACAATCGCCGTGCAGCGCCGGGCGCATCCTTCGGCGAGAAGATGCGCGTGGATGGCAGAAGCGGGGACGCCGTCTTGTCTAGTTGCCGGGGCCACGTTGTGCCTTCCAAGGAGAGCAGGTCGCGCATCATCGAAGACTCGCCGCTGCTCTTTGTGGCGAGATTCTCGCATACCCCGACGATGCTCGCCTCCGGGCGTGCCACAAAGAGCTTGCGAGGAAGGAGGACCTCCATATGCCCGATCTAGGCACAGTGCTACTCCCGTGTTGCCTCATTGCCCGACGGGTACACGTTACACTTATACTTTGGACTCACTTTACAGCTTCATTACGCGTCGTCAATACGTACCCGACGTAGGTGTTGACTCAACATTAGCAAAACACCCTACGGAACGCCTCTACCCCGGCCAACATAACAAACACGGCACTCATATTCCGCGTGCCTTCTGGCTTAATGCGCATCAAGATGCAGCGCTAGCCACAAAATCCGGGCGCTCGCACCAGGTCGCCCAACTCAACAATGGTTAAACAGCTCACCACTTGGCAGGCGTCGAGCCTCGGCACCGCTCGGCCAGTCTCGCCGAAGATGTGCTCCGCACACATATATCAGTACGTCCGCATTCAGTTTGCATGCATCGTTTCCGGACGTTCATCGGAGCGGTCGCGCTCGGCGTGCTCACCTGCCCCGTGCCAAGGGCGCTGTTCTGCGCTCGCAGCTCGAATCAGGGCTGGCGTGCCTCAACAGGTTACTTCTCTTTTGAAGCGAGCTAGCCATGTACGAGCGATGAGCGTCAGGGCGGCATTTCTCGCGGGCTCGCTGGCATCCGTTACGGCGCTGCCATGATCAACGGACCTCGATGACCACACGGCGTCATAATCCATTCAGTACGCATCAGTGCCGATAGCGTCAGGGCTGGAACTTTGAACATTGAACCCTGCGAGGCTCGCGCTGTTAGCGCCGGCGACATTCACAGACATCACCATGACAGGCGCAATGGACCATTCCGACGAGGACGCACCCGCGGCGGTCGCATCCCGAATCCCAAGGCTGAATTCTGAATTCTGAACTTGACCCCGCAGCGGGATGTGCGTTCGCAGTCGGGCACGCTGATGGCACCCTCCGTTCGCCACGGACGGCGCCCCTTCGCGATCGGCCGCGCTACGGGGTCGGTCGCGCGACCTCNTCGTAATCCTCCGTGCTTGGAGTCTGTTCGAGCTCCACGGGCTTTGGGCATGCTTCACGCAAGAACCTAGCGGCAGGTCTTACGGGCTCAATACTCAAGCGTCAAGCTCAACTTCGCGGTTCCCCTCTTGCTGTCTACGTTATCCCTGAGCTTATCGACGCTTCCCAGCACACGTCTGCAGCATGCGCTGCACCGTGCACAACCCACAGGCCTAGAGCGTCGCGCATTCACGTTGCGCGCAGCCTGAGCGCGCGCCCGTTGCGTGCTGATGGAGGAGATCACGGAGACGGGCGGCGGCTCGCGTTCAAACGAGTTCATTGTCAGTTCTTCTCCTGTTCGATCGGCTGATGTCAGTGCCGCAACCACTAGTGGCTGGTGGCTGTCCACCTCCGAGTCCCGTACCTCGTCGTAAGTAGGTACCTAGTACCGGTACCTGTGAAGTTTGACTGACGTGCATGCGCGGCGCTCGCTGGGCCTCTCTTGGAGAATTGCGACTGGCGATTGAACGGTCTTCGTCTCCTTTATTTTTCTCGGAGAAACTTGTATCCACGGCGCTGTGCGTCCATGCACGGTGTGCACAGGACTTTCTTTGCACTACCTCGGCTGGGCAACTTGATCCAGCGCGTCACGGCCTATTGCTTCTATCCCTCGATCATCAAGCACCGTTGTGCGTCCGTTACCCTCACTACCCATGCATTCATCGTCGCAATTCAAGCCGCTAGCCTCGTAGCACCTAAACTACTCCTCATTTGACGCGCACGGCAGACCCCGAACGCACCCGGTATTACATCCGCCCGCCCGCCTGTTCAGTGCCCACACGGCCGCACGGTTAACCACCATTGACACTTTTCCCTCTTCCCCTCTCAGCTTCCCGGACATCTCCCGCGGCACAAGGCCATACCCATCGCATGGCCCGCGTTCTGACGAACACCGCTAGAACGGTAGAACCCGGTGCGCATACGTATACGACGAACGCGTCGAACGCGTCGAAGCTCCGAAGGGCTGGAGCCTGGCGAAGAGGCGGCCTGCCTGCGGCCCTGGAGCCTGGCTGGCTGGCAGCCGTTCTGGCGGTGTGTGACGGTTACTGTTACTGTTACGGTGTTCTCTTAGTTCTCTTCTTTCTCCGGTTGAAACATGCGTCCCCGGGCTGCTCGGGCGCGCGAGTTTGGCCCGGCTCGCGGGGATGCGGGGATGCGGACGGTGGACTCCGGCCCCGGAAGATCTTCTCTTCTCTGGCCTCTGTCGAGTTGACGGTGTCCTGYCCAGTTGCCCAGCATTTACGGTGCCACTCACTGCCACTGGCGTGGATCTGGTATGGACGCGTGAGCGGTAAGATGACACATCCTTATAGTTCTGGTCCTTGTACATATTCTAGTCAAAGGAGGGCACTGATTGCATTGCGTTGGGCAGGACGGCGCGGCGAGGCACGCCGACGCTTAGCTTCGAGTCTTCGACGCAGCGTTCGTGCTGTCAATGTCGTATGAAGAGCAGAGCTGCGGTCGGGATGCCATAACGCCCCCCACTGTCCTCCCTTCCGCGCACGCCGTCTTTCAGCGGCTTACGGGGCCAATGGGGGCTAATACTTTGCTGCCGGGCCGCCGCTTTGTCGCTCGGCGGGTGTGAGGACTGACGCCTGGCAAGCATACTTCCACTCGCGGTTGATACACTACACAGATCAGAAGACGTCAACGTTTTCCACATATGCAGTGAGTTTCGTGTGGTCGTGCATCGTGGATAGACGTGACTCAACTCTTAACCTATGTATGGAACGGTGCTGGAGGAAGACTCTCTGTTCTTTCGAAGCGCAGTGCGGGGGCGCCGAGGCGTAGAACGCGCGAACCGGGTGGCCCAATGCTCTTCAGCTCCCATGGCTTCCAATACCAAGAGGTGACTCCTCATGCAAGACGTGCATCATGAGCGCGGTGGGAAACTCTACGAGCGATCGCGTTCCCATGCGTCCCCAGTCGACTTCGACGAGTATCATCCCGGCGCGAGCCGCCACCGGAGCAATTTAGCTGACACAGTTCACCGCGCCGCGGCGCACGCGTTTCTGATGCAAGCCACAATTAGTGTCTCGACCCTGAGATGCGCCCCAGCGAGGCCCGGCGCCAGGGAGCCCGTTTCAATGATGCAGGCTCTATGACACGTCGCCGAGCGTATGGTGCGACACCACTTCCCTTTGCGCGCTGCTGCACGCAGTGCTCCTGACTCATCGTGCTTGTGCGATGGCAGGCCTGGGACCCAAGGATCCATCGCCAATAGCACATCGACAAACGCCACGGCATCCGTGTGCGCCTTTCCGACAGCGCAAACTGGCGAGCTGGCGAGAAGAAGGCAAGTGTGGCCCTGGACCGCATGCGCACGTCAGCCACGCCGGCGGCATGTATATGAAAGGTACGCCTTTAGGCAGCGCGTTCACACTCTTGGCAGACGATGACTGCATGGTACGTCTCTAGCGGCGCTCCCGTGGCCAGGACGAGCAGCACCGTCGGACTCGGTCCGCCTGAGTGGCGGCTTCGTCGGGATAGGCCCCGACGAGCTGCTGGAGGNGTAGGGCTATTGAAGTCTATTACCCCTGCGAACAAACCCTGGCTGCGGCTCGTATGGCAATACGGCAGCCCGCGAGACTGTCGAATCCTTACCTGGGGCGGGGAACGGTGATGGAGAGGAGAGGGACGTGGCTTCGCGTTCCGAGGGGCTGGTATTGCACGCGTGTGGTGCGGTGCTCGCCGGAGAGACTAATCCTGGTCCGCGGGCGTGCTTCGCGCTTCTCATGGGAAATCCAGACGCGTCACTAGTCACGTCCCTCTCTGGCTGGCCGGGCCCAGGAGTCGCGTCGCCGCCGCCGCCGCCGCATCGCGATAGAAGGGGGGTTGCGCCGTACGAGGTATGCTTCTTTCCATCTTGCTCGCGTATCGGTTGGGGTTATATTGCAATGTGCTGTGTGGCCCCGGACTGGCGCCGGGAGCAGTGGACGATAACGTGAAGGGCGTGCGACGTGGTAGGATATATGCGCCGCCGTGTTCTTCGCGGGCGGCGATTTCACGCCCGGTTACGACTTTCTCGGTCTCCTCTCGCGGACAGCTGCGGGTCCTGTCTGCGTCATGCCGTGCTGCACGAACACGGCAGGCGAGCTGACTGTCCGGACCGCTCATTCAGTCGCGTCCGCGCGGTGGACACGCACGCAGTCGACGGTAGCCGACTACGCTGCCTTTAGAGCGGCCCTACTGTACACCGAGTCGAGCTAGGAGACGCTTTCAGGCACCAGGAGAACGACGACGTTCCATTCGCTCAATCCATGCGGGCTTGCCTGGGCATAGGAAGCCCAAATTATACCCGCAGAGACGAATAAGACCGGGTTGCCGATACCGTCGCGATCATGGGAGGCGACGCCGGACTCAATACACTCCTTGCTGGGATGCCTGCAGACATGTATGTGGCAGCTGCCCGCGGTCGAAGGCATGAATGTCTGCTCTCGACGGAAGCTGCACGTCAGCAGGTATCACAATCAGTGCAAGTTGCGTACTTGACGCGTACCAGCTCCCATCATCTCTATATGCTATACTGACGACCACAGTTCATGATACCGCTAGCAGCGACCGTCTAATCCGCAGGAGGAATCGGCTCGCACACCGTCTACTCGTGCGTTCTTGACGGACGTTCTTGTCGTGATCTGTCGATGTGAGCGGATTTGGGACGGGAATGCTACCGAGCGACGACCTCGAAGGTTCCGTCAATAGTGAGTTCTTCTCGTCATGCATCTAATATCAGAGAATGCTAAACTTTGTGAGCAGGAGTCGACGCTACCAGGCTTTCTCCACGAGTTCATTTGAACCCAGTGACTACTGCATCTTGGCAGCAACGCCGCCCGTCGTATCACGGGTCTCCTTCCAGTTCATTGGCCCGCCATTCAGCAACCATATGGCCCCCAGAATTACGAAACAAGGCACCAAAATGAACGGACAGCTTTCTGACAAACTGACCGCTGCGTTTTGATCGTTCAATTCAACGATGTCAGCATGGTAGAGTTCCTGGCGGCTCACACTTTGCAGGCGCGCGTCCGGTATTCATCACTGTATTGAACTGGAAGCGCAGGCTCACTGCAACCAACGCGCTCCTCATCGACGTCTTGAGTCTGTTGCACGCTCCGGCATCGGAGGGCCCTGCAGACGTCCTGGATCGAGACCTTGGCAACAGCAACAAGGCACCCTCTTCCTCGCCTTCTTCCCTCCTCCGCGGCGCTCACTCGCAATTCAGTTCATCTTGCTTAGGCGTGAGGGCGGCTATAGAACGCGATCACGGCTGAAGAACCCACACAGCGCCATTTGGCTCACGTCACCGCCCTTCTTGGATGTCACCGCGAGCCTCAGACGAGGCAAGGCCGCCCCTTCCACGTCGGTGCGGCTGCTTTCGAGCCCCATTCCGCGGACGTTCGTCCGGCATCCTACTACTTCTGTGCTAACTTAGGAGCGTCGAAGATGAAGGTCAACTTGGCTCGAGTCGATGTGCGCGCCGTCTCCGCGGCCCATCCCCGCGGTTTCTCATGCGCCCACAGATCTTGTCTTCGGCCTGCACACGACTGGACTGCAGGTGACAGGCGGTATGGACAGAGGGTTTGGACCGGGGAGGCTTCGCTGAGTAATCTCCGTGGGCTGTACGAGAGCGATGCTCGTTGACTCTTTTAGATGGGCGTGCTCGTGATGCAGACGTCGATATAGTTCTTGATTCAAGGACTGTAACTTTCATATACGAGATTGGTTCGCGCAAAGCTACTTGGAGGTAACTCAAGGTGGATAAACTTGAAGCTGAACGCAAACTTCTAGCAGGAGTCCGAGTCGTTTTTGTCGTTTTACGTGACGCATCGTCACGAAAACGTGGCGTTGTATATTGATGTTTGACAACTTCCATGATGCCGACTCGGCAGTGAAGGACTACTACGGTCTTTTTTTTTTATTTTTAATTCGATTGCTTGTACCCCGCCGTACTTGGTACATGTGGCGGCATAATGGACTACTACGGTCTCAGACTTTTCTTCGGACTGTTTGGTAGGGCCAAGTATTCTACATAATATTCCTGCCATCATCTTACAACGTCACGCAGGCCCTAGCGTACTGTGCCGTTTTGAGAAACATGAATCTAGGCAGCAGCTGGCGAAAGAGACCTGACGCCGCCTCCTACCACACATTTATAACGCTCGTAGCATTCACCCTTTCTTTGACACACCGATTTTACTCTTTATCTGCCTGGTGCATCAAACGGTCGTTCTCCGAAAGCTCTCCTCGGAAAATATGAGGGTGGCGAGCAAGCTATCAGCAACACATCGCTCCAAATCAGAACCACCATTTCTAGTAGCAGTAAACTTTCAAGTGGTCGGCGACTCACGAAAGACCTGACGCGCTTCCCAAAGACATACATCGGTACGGACGCGAGCCAGCAGAACGCCTGGCACGCGCCGAGGATGAGCAGCGAGACCTTGACGCCGCGGCTGAGCACCATCCCGTTCGCGAAGAACGTCGAGCCGTAGAGGACCATGTTCTTCGCAAAGTTGCTCAGCGCGAGGATGTGCAGCGCGTTCGTCCCGTGCGTGTCGAGCAGGTACGTCACCGCCGCGGACCCGGAGACGACAATGCTGAAGTTCAGCATCCTGTCCNGTGGCCGCGGTCGGTCCAGTGCGGCGTGAGTGCGATTCTACTTCCAGATAACAGGCCGACGGGCGGAACGTACGTTATGCAAGCCACTGCGCCGATCCAGGGCATATGGTGGTCGTTCCCGACGGCCCATCCGACGTAGCCGAACACCCCGAAGAGCATGCTCAGCATGAACGCGAGCCGGAACTCGGGCTCGTAGATCCCGCCGTTCCGCTTCGAGATCCAGACGATGCCCCAGTCGTTGAGCGGCCCGACGACGAGCATGGCGAGCACGATGCCGACGATGCCGCCGAGGTTGGTCAGGCCCTGTGGGTTTGCGTCTGTGTAAGTGTAACTCGTTGAAGGAGGATGCGTGGAAGGGAACGGACGATCTGTGCGGCGTCAAAGTTGTATTCTAGGGTGAAGATCGTCGACGAGCAGAGTGGGACCAAGCCTGTGCGGAGAGTATGCATGCAAGTCAGCAACAGGTGGGCCAGACCACCCGAATGGACGTACTCAGCCAGACCGTTTGCATTCCGTGCGTCAAGAACAAGAAGTACGTCTGCAACCGTGCCGATTCAGTATGATTCTTGTGCCAATTAACAGAACCTTGGGTCGTACCACAGGAGACAGCAAGAATGGGAACGGTCGCAAGAAAATCTTCCAGATGCTTTCATCTGACAAGGCCCCATGCCAGATCTTCAGCTGTGACAGGTACGTCGGCGGTGCCGGACGAGACGAGCCAGAGCCGACGCTTTCGACGTCGCTCGCGGCCATAGCCTTCTCCATGCTGCCTCCATTGCTCCCTTGCCTCTTCAACGACGGCACTAGGGCGACGTCTTCGCGTTTGTACGTCGTCTACGAATGGACGAATCAGTTAATCTTCAGAACCGATCGAAGATGAGATGGATGCTTGCCTCGGGGACAAAGAAAAACACCATGAGGACGCATAGCCCGAGGGGTATGCTCACGAACCAGAACCCAAACTCCCAAGACAGATTTTGTATGACGTAGCTGCAGATGAGCGGTCCTCTGTCCGATACCGTCAGTCAATCAATCCGGGAGCACGAGAATGGATAGGACTGACAGTGTGATACCAGCCATGATCGAGAAGCTCCAGATGACCGAGCGCGACCCCCGTTCATGCACGCTGGATAGGGAAGGTAGTATCAACTCCTACAGTGCAGAGATTTCATAGATCGCATATACGAGACGCACCAGTAAATCTGCTCCAGTGTCGATGCCACCAGGCTGAGACAGCGACGAATCAACGATTACGACAGGTAACGAGCAGCACCCTCGTGAAGTCCTTACCTCTGCAACGCGGACATGCCGAACCCCTGGAAGAACCGCGATGCGCGTATGGACGCCAGATTGGGGCTGAGCGCACACCAGATGCACGATATGAACATCTGCGGATGCGACGTGAATCCACAACGGCACAATATCTTGAAAACAGCATGGGCGGGCATACCAGGGATACAGAGAAGAGATAGACGATCCTGTGGCCGTATTTGACCGCCAGAGCATTTTGAGCTAGCCTATGCTGTAGTGTAAGCGGTGGTAATTTGGGCTGAACGTGTCCGAGTCGATGAATTGCGTACATGAAGATTCCCAGACCGAGGAGGATGAAGCCGAAGGACGAGGTGACGTTGTCCACCGAGACGTTGAACTGCTTCGCCAGTAGTACGTACCCAGGCCCGACCATGGGCGAAAGCGCGCCATCCAAGCTTGCGGCGAACGCGCTTGACGAAGACAACGAGTTCAGAACTTCGCATATACCCACAACATTCATCAATAGTCGCACTTACAGCGTCCAAAAACACGCCTCCTTCTTCCACCGCGGCCAATTCAACCTGCACCACGATCCCAACGCCCAACCAGTCAATGACTCAATCAGCTCCCCATACCCTCCTGATCATGAGCGACAAACGATACGATGCGTACGGGTCTGCAGGATCATCCGACGGCTGCGGGATGAGCACGACGTGCGCGTACTTGCCCGTCCCGCGCTTCAGGTGCCGCGCCTCGTCGATTGCGACCTCGTGCCCGTGCACGATCCCCTGGTCAGAGAGCAGGCCSGTCCCGGGCACCTTCTCCAAGTACCGGTCCTCTGCGTGTCGTATCCGAAGGTTAGCGACTCGGACTCGCATCGTGTCACAGAAATCCCGCGGCCCGTACGCCGATGGAGAAGCTCGCCATTCGCCGTTCAACGTTCGTCGGACGCGGTCGATGACGTACGACTCGCTTCGTTCGGGGCGTCAGAGGGTCTGAAGAAGATGCGACTCACCAAGGATCCCGAACGGCATGGTGTGCAAGGCGAGCGACCGTGGACCTCGGGAGTCTCTCCTGCACGCCCAGCAGTCCAAGAGCTAGTACTATATACGCCCCACCTGACGAGCTTCTAACAATCCGACGTGAATGGGCTTCCAACGCTGCGGGGCGGGAGCCACCGACGTTCCCTGGAAGCACCCATGCCTCTGGGCGTGGCACGTCGAGGGGGCCCAAGAGGGCTTCCGGAGCCCAGCAGACCTGGGGAGGACGTCAAGTGATCAGGCGTGCGCCGGACGCGGTGGAGGTTAGAGAAGCTTTCTCTCAGGAGTGCTTATCACGGGAAGAACGGGAGGCGTATCAGGAGGGTGAACCATTGAGTGGGGTTGCGCTAGGTATGAATAGTGCATATGCTCTCTCAGCCATCCTCGGAGGCTGTTGCTGGTCATTGCGGTGCTTTTCAGCTTGTTTTCGTGTACGCTGTGAGCGCGACAAGGCTTTGCATATAGTCAATGAAGACGAGAGGTGGATGCAGAGCCGACTGACTACGCCAATCAGAGTTCAATACTGACATTGCACCTGACTTCATAGTAAGCTCATATTCGGGGAGGAAGCTCGTTGACTTGCTCACCTGAGAATGCCTCCAAGCGCCCGCCTCACGCATCTCATGGACGACTCGGATTAAAACCATCAGCAATTTGAGCTGGTATATAGCAGTACTGTACATTCAGTACACCGACTTCTACTCAAGCATACATACTATTGTCCGAACGCTCTCCGGCGGCCCAGAGGAGTCAGCGCCACCGCGAGCAATTAGAGTGGGTAGTCGGTCAGTCTCTCGGGCAAAACTTCGTCTGCTTCTATTATCGCGACCTCTGTGTGCTNCCCCCGCTGGTGATATCGTTACGAGTCGTACCCGTTCGGGTTCTTCGTCTGCCAGTTCCAGAGGTCGCGGCACATCGTCTCGAGGTCCTCCTTCGCCTTGAACCCGAGCTCCTTCTCAGCGAGGGACGGGTCGGCGGTGAGGTCTGGTACGTCTCCGCGCCTAGGACAGAACCGCAGTGAGTGCTAAGCATGATCTGCAAGCAGCAAGATTGGCTGACCTGCGTCCAACAATCTCGTACTTGAAATCGAAACCGGTCGCCTTGCGCATTGCTTCCACAATCTGGAGCACGCTCATGCCCTTACCCTTGCCGAGGTTGTAGGCCTTGTAGCGCGCATCAGACGGGCAGTTGTCGAACACCTTTGACTCGGGAGCTAGCGCGTCCAGTGCGAGGAGATGACCCTTGGCGAGGTCCAGCACATGGAGGTAGTCGCGTACGCAAGTGCCGTCTCTGTAAGATGCACCGCCGCTGTAAGTGACATGGAACCAGCATGGACGAGGAGACGTACGGCGTAGGGTAGTCGTTGCCGAAAACTTTGAGATCATTCGGTTGGCGACCGACAGCAATTGCGGCAAGGAGAGGGAAGAGGTTTCCGGGGCGGCCGATGGGTGCCTCGCCAATGAGGCCCGACGGATGCGCGCCTGCAGGGCTTCATAAAAGGTGAGCCCAGCCTCACGCCTTTGATCATTCGAACTCACTTGAAATAACGTAATGAAAGACCGCGCCACCGCTTGGGCTCAGCTGCAGAAAAGCAGTAAGCGCGAGAGGCTCAAGGCACAGATTCCGAGGTACACACGCACCGCTGCATAGATCGGAGATGATGGTCTCGCACATCACTTTCGTTTTGCCGTAGGGACTGTGCGCCTCCAGACGGGTCGTTTCAGGGATGGGGATCACTGGGGGCGTGCCGTACACAGTCGCGCTCGAAGAGTAGACGATGCGCGTGCAGTCAAATTCGGACATGATTTGAAGGAGGTAGACGGTCGCCGAGACGTTGTTTTCATAGTACGTCAAGGGGATTTCTGTGGATTCGCCGACGGCTTTGTATGCCTAGGAGGTGTGTTAGAGCCACAGCAACTGCCTTCCAGAGTAGGACGCATACCGCGATGTGGACGACGCCCCAAATGCCTCCCTTGCCATACTTCTCAAACACCTTCCGGATCTCATCGCGCTTCGTGAGGTCGACAGTGTGCGCATCAATCTCGGCGCTGTCCTTGTCCTTCTCTGAGGCTGTGGATGGGAGACTGTCGCGCGCGATCTGGGCGACGCGCTCGAGGGCCTTGGGCGAAGAGTTGTGGTGGTTGTCTATCGAGATGACCTTGTACCGGCGCGTTTGCTGGAGGGCAAAGATGACATGGGAACCTAAAGGCCGATCGCGCGTCAGATGGCAAACAACAGATGGCGATGTGTGCCTGCCACAGGCGCGTGCGAGTACATACCGATGTAACCTGCTCCGCCTGTGACTAGCACGCGCTGTCCATGAGCATCAGATTCAGAGATCGGCAGGGTATGAACGGCGTGGGGCGAGACACACTTTGAGAGGCTGGTCGTCCTGCGCAGACATTGTGGTCGTGGTCGTGGTCGAAGTGTGGGGAATGGCGAGATAGCGGGGCAAAGAGGATGTCGGACGGAAGCAGGGAGAGGTCAGAACGGATGGCGGTGGCTAGTATTTATCGATTTGCATCTCTGCGTATTTAATTTGGACGACCGGTACCCTCGATCGCTCTCTCCTCTCCCGACCTCTGATCGCGGTCTTTGCCGGCCCGCAACTACGACTTTTCTCTGGCGTAGCACAAGGTACGCAAATTCCAGCGGTGGCCGATATGGATTCTAGCTATGACTGGATGTGATCAACGTCCCATCTAGGCGCTGCCTAGCTCTTCCTTACTGGCTCCTGCTTTTGCATGACAAACAACGCCTCAAACCCACTAACGACCGAACGAGGCCGGCGGAGACTGTGAAAAGACCATATGGCGCGCAGGGCATTGCGCCCTTACGATGTCGTCATAGCCGTTCCGACCATCGCAGCAAACACAACAACAGAGTGATGGGTATACAGCTGTATGGAGACACCAACCAAAGGACAGATGCATTGCTGCGCTACCATCCGCGAGAAGCGTACATCCGTCGTCCAAGCATACATCAGAGTCACTGTCGCTCCTCCATCTTCACGTCGCCCTCCGCATCCTTCTCTGTCTTCTGCTCAGAAGGTGCGCCTTCTGTTGCAGACTGGTCCGCATGAGCAGCGTCGGTCTTGGCCTCCTTCCCGGCCTCAGCGTCCCCGTTCGCCTCCGGTACGCTCGCAGGAGGGGCGGGGCTAGCAGAGGCCTGGAGGGCCGCGGCAGCCTCTTTCTCTGCGGCCGCTTTCTCCCGTTCCTGCCGCTCCTTTTCGATCTCCYGTGCAAGGAGRACGATGTCCCCGGTGCCGATCTTCCCAAAGTGTTGTAGGTACTGATCACGCGCTGTCCGCAGTGCAAGCCAGGACCACCGTTGCTTGTTCTGCCATCACAAAGGTACAGTCAGCGTTTCTGACGTTGCTACGAGAGACAGAAGGGTGAAGAACGTAGAAGAACGTGCATACCTCCTCGTACTTCTGGATCATATCATCTGGTGGTAGGACGATGGGGGCCGGCTCCGGTGCCGGCGCTGGCGCTGGCGCAGGAGTAGGTGCAGGAGCAGGTACAGACGCTGCCGGCGCGGGTGTTGGTGGAGGATTGGGTGTGGCGACCCGGGCAGGTGAGGCTGCCGCACTCTCGCCCGGCACTGGTGTCGTTCCAGGCTTAGCGGGAAGCGATGGGTGTAACGGCGCTGGCGTAGGCGTCGATGCGCTTGGCGGATTCTGTCGAGCTGCTACCTGGGGATCTGGTGACCCAGCCGCTGGAGGCGCAGCTGTAGCTGGAGGAGGATTTGAGGGCGCGGCATTAGCGGAGGCCGGAAGCCCTGGCGCGGCTGTACTGTCCTTGGGCGCAGCCGACTTCGCACGGGCCTGCGCCAGACGTTCGGCTCGCTGCATGAGCTGCTTCCTGCGCATCTCGATGCGTGCATCCTCCTGCTTGACCTTTTTGACAAAGTCTTTGACGTCTCCAGGCCTGTGTTGCGCAGACAAAAACATGACGTCAGTTTTCCTATCCCGACCCACGAAGCTGTATGACGAGGACTGAACTGGAAATAGCGCTCCAGGTCGCGCAGGTCCCGGTACCCCATCTCCCAGATCTCCGTGAGTGGCTCGCTACCATAGCGGTGCGGCCATTCCTCAGGGTCCATCCTCATCTTCTTGCGCACTCCCTCCGTCGCCTCCTCGAGGCCCACGCGACGCTTCTCTCCATCAATCTCGACCTCCTCGCTCCACGGCTCGCGATCAAATTGTGGACAGAGATCGTTCTTCCACTTCACCCAGTTCTTCTCGCGTTCGAGGATCACTTGCACCGTATCGGCGAACGCGCCTCCAGATGGTGCGGTTTGTCGCAGTTCCCCCATCGCGCGCGTGATCGTTTCCTGTACCCACTTCTCATCTGCGGGCTCGAGGGTGAAGTTGAAAAGCAGGGAGCGGTTCCGATAATTCGCCCATTTRTCCTTGGCGGATTGGGTGAACGTAAGAAGGTGATGGAGCTGGATGAGCAGCTGGAAAAGGAACTGTCTTCTGAAATGCGTGTCTGCAATCTATGCATGCAGATACATTCAACAGATGAATCGTCTAGAGGTTGGTGAAAAGAGTGTACCTCGAGATCGAGCAATTCGGGGCTGGTGAGATACTTGGCGAARTAGTACTCGCCATTAGAAGCCTTGCTTGAGCCACTTTCACGTTTCCGCTTCAGYGAACCTGAGGCAGCTCCAGAWCCACTGGACGACTTGTTGCCCATGAGCGCGCGCTCCTTCGCAGTYGCYTCTTTGATAACCGGAAGTACTTTGTCGACYGCCTCCTTGAACGCTGGGAACGTCTGAGGTTCYGCGAACAATGGTGGCCGGGAGAATGGAAGCTGAAGCGACCAGAACGTGTAGTAAAAGTCTACACRTTGCTATCTGAGCYGAAATTCCTCGGGCGAAAGTAGWCATGCTACGCACCTTCCTTCTCCTTGCGTTTCCTCTCCGCGTCTCTCGCTGCCTGCTCCTCTGCTGCCTCATCCACCTCCATTTTGGCATCTTCATCCTTYCTCTCAAGCCCCTTCGCACCAGGACCCTCCCACACCGGCCCATACTCTCCYCGCAAGTTGACGCCACTACGCTCRCCCAGSGGGAASACCCTGCTCAARAACGTCAAAATCCGCCCACAGAACATCGTCGTMGACCCCATCTTCGACAGCCTGCGGAGRAGGTCGTTGAGCGTGCGGAGGAGGACGAGCGCCTTGCCCTTYTGGGGGATCATGCCCGCCGTCAGGCGGTCCGCGCGCAGCTCRATCCACGAGAATATRTGYGAGCACGAGGCGATCGTCTGGGTCTCGAGCAGGTCTTGGAGGACGTTGAACGCGAAAATCGGGTCGCACGCGTCTRCGGGTGAGACGCGAGGTGAGCGTCATGGTGTTGCGGGGTTGTGTAGAAACGGGTGGGTTACGGACCGTGTTCGGTGAACGTCAGTATGAGGTCGAGTCGGTCGCTCAAGTCGTCGTAGTACTTGGTYTCGCGCTCCTTCAGGGCCTTACCCTCYGTCGCCTGARTGTGGAGRRCGACAATGAATTGAGATCCGGAGCGGAGRTCCTGGACRAACTCACAGCGAGGTCGAAGACATCTTTCCGCAGGACATACTCCCACTTGTTCTTCCARGTTTCAGGACTTGCCTTCGACTTGCACTCCTCCAAAGTSTTCTCYACGAGCGCGTCCARAGCGCCCTTGTCTATGGGGCGCGGCGGTAGTGATGCCAGAAGCGAGGTGAGGCTGTCTTGAAGTGCTTGCATKGTGCTGTCGTGAKATTATCGTTACARGGTACAGTATAGAAGAAAGCAAGMCGACAGATGCAGAGCAGAGAYGACAAGCGGGGTGACCACCGCTACCTGGCTGTGGTGGTCGAGAAACAAGACRGACGAGACGCCACAATGCAGGCGCTTCTATCGGGACGACGCATAGGCGCCCATAWASCTTGCGGTCTTCCTTCGATGTTCGACACCYCGAAGATRTSATATATCTACACACTTCGTAGAACAGACAAGATTATTGCGATACGTCCGACACATCACGCGGAGTTGGGATTGTATAGGAATGAATTATCAATAAAAAGAATATCGTACATGGCGTTGCATGGCACCAGCAAACTCCTACGACGGATAACCATGTAGTATCAGTATCACTGCAGTGTATGTTCACATACAGAAGCTCAATATGAAACTTGACTTGTCCACCGTCAACCAACGAGCTCCTGTTTCTAGCCTTCGGTAATACATTCTTCTTACTGTCATCAGCCTGCACGAGATTGCAGAGCGATGAGTAGTGTARGATCTGAACCATGCCASAGGGTAGTCATGTACGCACGGATCATGATTSGATACTAYGGGCGATGAGTAGATCAGGCCRCAGTACARTCCAATYYAGCTCGTGGTCTTCTCATCSTTGCCTCCAGGCTTTGTATCGGAGCTTGAGACGACAACAACTTCCTCCACTACGGTTGACGACTGTATCACGTCCGTCCCTCGTCCAGGCGCAGTTCGGGTYTCCAAGTCGTTCAGAAGATCGTCCAGATGGTCGATGATTCCATCTAATCGACTCTCCACACCGTCCGCGATGCCCTCCGCCGCCTCGAGTCTCCGGAGCATTTCGGTGACGTCAGGATCAGATTCATCGACGTTCTGGGAGAGGAGATTGGACAGAAGCGCGATGTCTGCCTCCAACGCGCTTGGACTGTTTCCTCCATTTTGCTTCGGTGCGTTAYCATTGGGAAGAGATGAAGACATCGTGAACTCGGTTGAGCTGAAGTGACCGCAAGAACCAAGSATKNNNTAGTAKMACGGAGCGCCCGACAATGTTAGCTCGCCKCAAGGTTAGGGTTTGCCTSGCATAGCTATACAAGCGCCCATAGATTGCRATGRCCAGAAGTTGCAACGCAACAGTCAACTCGCTTGTTACCATCTCGTTCTTCTCTGCCGACTTTCCCTYYCAGCCCTGCTCTTGGCATCTATATACCTYAGTGCAAGAACTCTAACGGATAATTTCTCCTAYTCTCGCTATCTCTGGCGCATTATACCCCGGACGGACGGCTGGCATACACTCAGGACACCTTGATCCAATATGCAGTCTCTGAGGTCAAGGAAGCCTTCSGAGTCGCGACCAAAGAGYACGCAACGTCAGGGCACGATYAGAGCACCMAAACCAGCGGCSCGAAATGCAGAYCGTCGYGCGACGCGTGTCGGGGAGAAGATGAAGAAGCGCATGTCGATGCGCTACGCAGACATATCCGCRCCCACCGAYGCGTCTGTGCCAGATGTGCCTGCGATACCCATTGGMYTGCGYGCGACRCAGTCGAGGCAGGAYGAGCAAAGCTTCACKGAGGAGCCAAAGGAGGACCCTATGCTGTCGGAGCTGCGATTACTGGACCAGGATGAGTTCGACCCAGATGCATGTGGGTGTGTTCTCGAAGTATTGTGATCAACAGSACCTTAGGGCATAACAACAGACCTCAAACTSAAGCTKGCMAACTCCACCGAAGCCGAGCTCAGGTCATTACARTCCTCRCTGCAGGGCCAGAAGGATGCTGTAGCGGTAGATCTCCAGAAGAACGTGTTCAAGAAGTGAGCATACGTTGTGACTGTGTTRCGTGTGTCTAACGGGCTCGCGWAGCTATGCYGARTTCATGCTGGTGTCGAAGGAGGTCAGYACYCTGGAGAACGAGATGCTYGAATTCAAGGARGCACTGGCCGAATGGAAAGGCATGCCATCCTTGCTCCACATCGATGATTCMGCATCTGTTGCAGGTAATGGCGGAGTGAAYCGTGTTCGGTCATGCGCTCACGTACTCCATAGAACGACGGCGGAATGTTCGGTCGTCCATCGCCGATCTACGTATACTGTATGCGAACCAGATGCAGACCCTACAYATGCARATYGAGGGCTCATCCAAATTYGTGCCAACGACGCCTGGYCGGCACGTCATTACAGAGGTCGACAACGTGGTCGCGCTCAACCCCGCGACGTACAAGGTRGACCATTCAGTGCGATTCGTTCTCTTRGACGATGCAGTCCTCGTMGCGCGGAAGCGCAAACGGAGGAACAAYGGCGAGAACGAYAAAYTWGTAGCRGAGCGGTGCTGGCCACTGAACGAAATGCTGGTKTTGGATACCAAGGATACCCCCAGTWAGTCCTMAAAGGTRRCCATGCCACCTTCGCAATCCACTGACTGTATTCTTGCAGACATGACCAACGTTTTCAAGATCAGGCATGGCAAGGAGACGCACGTCTACCGTACCGAGATCTCAGCGGACAAGAAGAACCTGCTCTCGCAATTCCGCCATGTCGCAGAAGAACTCGCCGCCAAAAAGCGCAAAGAACGTGAGGGAGAGCACCAGCGTCGCAAGAGCATGTGGATGGGTGGCGACGTGKGTGCACATCCYCTGTATTSYCAGCTTCRTTCTGACCGCCATCACTTAGCGTGGTTCTTTYGCTTTCACYGGRGAGGGTGTTCCKCCRYTGCCCGACTGGATGGCGGACCTTGCAAGCAAAGCAGGCGATATGGGAGCAAGCGCTAAGGAGAAGGCAGAGCGGGACGCGCGTTGGATTGGCGACTGGTCCGATGAACTTACCGTCTCCATTGCATTGCGCGARTGGGATCGCGCGGTGTCGCTCGTTGARGAGGGCGAGRGCAARCTTGCAGTCATGCCTCCCCTCGCTGCCAAGCTCAATCCACTGAAAGCATCGCTYACGACTGCTTTGCTCCAGAGCCTCTCTGCGCCATCGAACAGGAAATCAACCGTMGTGARCCTGATTGGCYTGTTGGTRCGACTCAAGGCGGGTGCYGCTGCTCGGAGCACGTTCCTCGCGGCAAGAGCCGATGTGATCAAGAAATGCGTTCGCAAAATCACGTTCGAGGGTCACATCGGGACGTACATYGGGGACCTAGCCACYGTCGTGTTCACYGGTATCAAGAATACCGCCGATTGGTTCTTGGCAAGCTTCAARCAGAACGAGGTTGCTAGCAGTACGTGCCACTCGTGWAWACMAYGGGCCTTACGTCTAACGAAAKATAGGCTTGGTCGAGTGGGCAAAGGAGCAGGTGGAGCTTTACGCAGAGATGTTYAGGAAGCAAGTATAYAGTTCCGATATCGACCCTCACGTCATCGAGGAGGCGATTCAAATCACGCATATACARAGCAAGAAGGTGCGAGCYCCAWTYACTCRCCRTRGTRGCTCTTATTCACTRACGTCTCCTGCAGCTCCTGGARGARTACGGYATCGACTTTCGCTTCTTGCTCGATAAYYTGCTYGTCGAGAAGCCGAAGGAGAACRCYCGTCCRCCACCCTTCCGTGCACACAGYGAGAGRGCTCCCGACCCTATCCAYACCCCAGCTTCCACKCCTGTYCGCTCGCGATCTCCCGCACCGTCGGTATCGTCAACGACGTCGCGCTCACGCACTCCCGTCCCCGCTGTGCCGCCATTACCGTCCTCCAATCCTCCACTATCCGCTATGCCTTCGCTCGCCGTCCCAACACCCATATCGGCTTCTCCCGGAAGGTCTCCGACGTCGTCACGGGTGCGATCTCCTGTGCCTCCTCGAACTGCAAGCTCTGCCTCGTTCAGAAGCCAAACTCCGACGAACGAGGGMAATGCAGCAAGATCGCTGCGCGGAAGTCCTGCGCCGCCGCCTAGGTCTAGGGACCGGCCTGGTAGCGCTGCGGGACGTCCCGTTGAGCTACCAAAGAGACAGGGCATGTTCTAAATCGCCGTTGTGTATATATTCTGTCTTGGCAGACGGCGGTTTGTTGTACGACTATTAGGTATAACTTATATGGCACCYTTTCCCAGGACACTTGCATATCCTCTCWTGGTCGCTCTCACGATCATCCGAGATGCCAGACATCAAGAAACAGCGTACTACAWYTACRTAGTARACCTTGAATGCATTGCGAAACCCACGAAATTAATCTGATCGCRGGATGAGAGGTTTGGTAAGTCYCTCCCATACAATGCGTCGGAATTGGACTTAYTCTGGCAATCAGGATTATAAGTGTGCGCCTCAGAGACTGTCGGTTCACAWGTGCASTAGGTAAGAGGTTGACCCTGTCATCTTCCCTGCTTCGGTGTGTCAACAAACGGCATGGCCCGTCAACCAAGCTGCTCACGCGAATGGGCGCTCTCAACGAACTCTGCCCGGCGACCGAAGCTTCCGCATACATGATGGAGGCCGCGTGGCCTCCTCTCACTCAGTGCACCGTACACTCGACTACAAACGTTTTCCCCAGTTCCTGCGGACTACCAAATCACAATGTSTTCRCGAGTCCGAAAKATACTYAATRRCATGTCCAGATGGTATGTCTTTTCTTCGTCTGTTTTACATATCTGATGGGCCTTTGGGTAGTATCATCCCTTGCGCCCATTCTCGACACGTCGSGGATGGCACTGAAGKACCTCAAGGAGAGCCGCYGCAYGAGCAAGACAGCCACAAAMTCGACCAAACCCTTATGACCCTTCCTATCCCTTCGCTGACGGGAGCARCYARTTCTGGTGRAGGCYATCTCACCGTCCTCCTTGACTTTCTAGACTCTTCCCAGCMGACCCRGGCTCCTTCCGATACAGACGCTATYACCATCTCGCTTTCATGGTCACGCATATTCCACCRCCTAGGTCTTGACCCTCGGGTAAACATTGTAGCGCCCGRTTCRGGTGAAAGCCTTTCCYTGATGGAGGTGAACGTCCAAGATTCGAATCCTCATTACCTCCTCTACTTGGACTGTTTGCGCTATCTACGAGAGGAGTACCCGCCGRCATYGCTCAGTGGTTGCATACCGGACACCATGAGCGTGAAATGGCTCAAAGACCGTCCCGAATGTTTTGGRACGCTTGTCAACGTCCTAGTGGATATCRTGCCCTGGACGTTGGTACGTGCTGCCTACTCKAACAATCAGCCTGTACATGTACACGCGGTSGCTGCTCCCCGCGGGGCGCTTTCCTGGATTCTCTATGCGRTMCTCGTCATGCARGTCGAAGGYACRCGTCGTGAAGCCCACTGGCATGCCTCCTGTATCTGCCAAGCGTTGCCGCACACTGCCATAGACTCTCAGGCCGCTCGTGAAACCGACCTATACCAGGCGCTTTTCCTTGACTGCCTCATCTCGCGCTGGGTGATCGAGTGCGCTACCAGRGAGGGCTCGGTGMWCAAATCCCCCATGCCTTGGTCGCGACAGTCCAGACAAGARCCACTCGCATTRCTACCCATCAGTGAGTCGCCCTCGTTCAGCATTCWTCCACTGCTGATAGAYCACTCCCTATRCCAGSTYCCAGCCCGYTGGCTCTCGCCGATAGTGACCTTCCTGAYGAAGACGGCGCSCTAGTGTGTGCTGCACAACAGCGGTTCGGGTGCCCGCTGAATATTCCCTGGTTGGACGGGCGCCACGACGGTTACGTGATCGCAACAAATCTGTCGAGCTACACGTACGTTCGACGACCTCTGGGGCATACCTACAGCCTACACCATGATGCCGCACTCTGGCTCAGCGCCATGACGTTTGGACTTTGCGAAGCTGTTTCTGGTATACGACTTCTRGAATCCACACTTCTTGTGCCGAACATCGACGGATCCGAGCGYGTCTTGTCTGGAAAGCGCCTTCTCAGGTTYATGGCTTACTGGGAGTCTGCACTTCGTTCCGACGAGACTTCGCACCTGGAACACGGGCGTCRGGYCGTGGCACTGYTATGCAGGGCGCTGGAGGCGCTRGAGGAAGAGGTTCTACTTGAWCAAGTYGGAATTGCGACTYTGATCGGGTTCCCTACGGGMARGAAGCCAGAGGTRCTGTTYACAGTCGCAGTCGCCATCATCTCCYTCTCTATCCTCGTGACRTCGAACGCTCAGTGGAGCGCGTTACCGGARACSGAGMCTCTGCACGCCTTCCTCCGCYTGCAAGCATACGCTCCAGTCACAGTATTGGCAGCTTTCGGACACGGACGGACCAAGATGATCGAYGCGGGCTGGTGCGCGCACACSGTCGAAGACCTCCACGAGTCGATTGCGTCRCTTTATCCGTATGTCGTCAGYACCCTCATGCGACTTCCGCCCTTCATCAGAGGATCCCGGAACGAACATGAAAACTGTCGCGAAGACTCGTGCATTCTGTACACCATCACAGATGAAGATACTTACGCCCCTCGTCACGTCGACRCATCGTGCCAATGCGACTACSTTCGGCCGCCGCTTGACGATGTGRTTCAGCTGCTAKCATGTGGTGTCGTCCCCATCGTSGTATACGAAGAAGCTCGCGGKCTTCGGGTCCTGCCTGCTAAYGGCAAC